>JAYKKI010000136.1:3787500-3869065 GCA_039881145.1 Druceiella hillmani
TTTGAGTTAATTCCCGGGTATTGATTAGTGAGAAGTATTCCAATTGTATCAGAATCTGTTACGTTATTGATTAAATTATTTTAATTTAAATTATTTTACGTTTTTATAATTACTTTTTTAAAAGGCAAAATATAATAAAAAAAGTATTTTGTAAGAAAATTCATATATTTATTTAATCAATTTCTTACTCATTAATAGGACTTTGGTTACAATCATATAGTCAGTCTTTTTGTCATTACAAATAAATTAAAGTCTTATTACTATTATTACCAATCTCTTAATAACATTTAAACTTAATGAACGTTTACAAAAATTTTAAAAAAATGTGAGCCGTCACGGGATACCTGGCAGATGTGAAACATCGTGTTCGTACAAGTAATATGCATAAAATACAAGATTATTACAGGAACTAAATATAGCATAATTAAAAAATAAAGTATTACGAGTTTCTTGCAGAAAATGGTGGCTTTATTTAATAAACAGTTATTTACAATTAATACAAAAATAATAAAGCACAGGTTATGTGTACCGTAGTAAACAACAGCGTCGAACTGAGTGAGGAGGGGGTCGCGTAGTCGGTTGCGCATGGCGACACGTCGCCACACCGTACACTCTACTACATATAGACTATATATATACCTTAGTATAGCGTGGCGACCCGTCGCCATGGCAAGCGCCGCCACGCCAACGATCCGGTTTATACCTGCGCCTATAGATACTTCACATCAAAATTTGTGTTTTTGTGTTAAGAATGTAAGCACTTGGTGTTTTTGAGGCAAGAATGTAAGCATATCGTGTAATGTGGTCTACTAAAAGGTGTAAATATCTCTTTGTCGATCATCAGCCTCCAAAACCCCCAATTGTGTCTCTTGAGACTATTTCAAAAGGTTTTGTGGCAGGACCTAAATGTGACACTAGATCATAGTTATCTTGTGCTCTCGTTTTATTTTGTATACATATCTCACAACTTTTGCAATGTTTTAATATTTATCGTTAAATTTCTTGCTGTATATAATGGACTAATTTTGTTTTGTATTTGTTTTGCACCTGCATGACACATATTTTTGTGTATATCTTTAATAAGTTTCTTACTAAAGTCTTCCTATAAAATAATTCTTTCACATTTTGTAACCTTTTTACAGTAAAAACATTGCGTCTTGATATTAATTTTGATTTATTATTTTGTACATCTGCATTGTTTCCTTGATATATAACAACGTCGTTCAATATTATCATGTTAAAATGTTTAATTGCTCATCAGTGTCCTCATCTGCTTCCAATATTGGCTCCCTGCTTAAATAATCTGCCTCTATATTTTCACTTCACAGAGCATTTTTTATTTTGAAATCATGCTGTACCAATTAAAGGAATATAGTTTTTTTACACACACATACATATCTATATATATATATATTTGCTTTTGCAAGAATTTCGAATAAAAAAGTTTAATACAATTTTTACAATTAATATGAAAAATTATTTTTGTCATATTTTTTTGATAAATATAACTAAAGGATTATTGAATTTGTGAATAATTTAATGGGGGAATATCTGTTTTTGCTTATAAGTTTTGCGAGTACAAAAAGTACGTACTGTTTTTCTTTCCATTTATGCAGTAATATAAACTTTTGGAAATGAAAAGAGCATCAATCTTTACACTTGAAAATGGTGTTAACTTAATCTAATTACTTCTTTTTGCCGCTCTATTTGAAAAATTTTGCGAATGTTTCATATATTTTGAACCCTTTTTTTTTGTTATAACCCTTTCTTATATATTCATTGAGATATTTGTAGGAAGCCTACACTTAAAAATGTTTCCACGTACATTTGTAAATCTATGAGGTTATGATTTAATGATAGATGGACAGAAAGACAGGACGAAATTGTATTATTGCGAAACTCTAAACAAGGAACCGTTGATGGTGTCTGTTACGGTTATTTCCCTTGGAGAAAATTTGACGAAAAAGTTACTGGCTTGTATATTTTGCAATGACAGAAAACTAAAAATAACTTTCTCATATTTTTGAGGAATCAAGTTTAGTATAAAAATCACGTTTTCTTTCAAATTGTATGAATTGAAGATACGAATTTTGAAGATGCTAAAATCACTTTTTTTTAAATTCTATGTAATTTATACTTCTAGAAATACTCGTATTAGTAAAACTGTCCACAAAAATATCTCCAAAACTGTTAAAGAAAAATTATGAAAATTCAATGTTACCATAAGTTCAGAAGAAAACTGTGACAACAATTATAAATTTCATAGCTATTGGTAAATTTAATATTTTTCACATTCGGCGAAGATATACTGGGTATTATATTTAGATGTTGAAAAATAAAGTTTGTATTTCAAAACATTCGTAGTTTAATAGAATCATAACTTAAACATTTACACAGGATTTTCTTAATATGTCGACCACCAGAATATTGTCATGTAAATATAAATTTATAACTTAAAGCCAAAATTATATTTCGGAACTAGTAAAATCATTTATTAATTATTTAAATACAGTTCCTAAAACTTGTTTCGTGTAAACATTAAATTTCTACATATTCACCATCAATATTTTTAGATTTATACCTTATTAATATCAACTTCAAAGTTCAAACTAATTTAAAGCAAATTTCATTAGAACTAACGAGAAAAGTAAACACACCCGGATTGTGACAGTGAACAATAGTATGGAAATTTTGTAAGTCAGGGTATGGTTGTTATGGCAAAGTAGTACGACTTGATTATAGAATATAACTTTATGCAAATTTGTGTACCTTAATCGAACGTCTCATAAAGTGTTGATAATTGTTTTTTGCATTTTCTTGATTCCATCTAGGACCAATATATTTTTCAATGTTTCATAATTGTTGTTTTGAATAACGTAATATTATTACTATAATTTTACCGATTGTCTTAAAGTACGTACTTCTAAACAAAATTATTGCATGTAACATTTACACTAAAATTATAAATGCAAAAATGAGCATATATATTTTTCTTGCTTTCGTTTTTCCATTATGCAACTGATCTTCAAAATATTATAAATATATTACACATACACGTCTGTATTATGAAAATTATTCTGATATTATTTTGGTTTATTTTTTAACAGGACAATTCTCTCAACAATTATAAAAAATATGTCTATTTGTCAAGTCAATTTACTAAGCGTATGAAATAATGTTTTTAATCTTAAAATTTAATTCATATTCATTATAACTTAAAAAAAGTAATACAAGACAATAAAGTAACATACAAAATAAAACAAAAATAAATACTTTTGACTTGCTATGAAAAGTAGAATAGTTTTAAATTACACTATTTTCTTTTTTTTCCGATGTGACGGTGCAGATCAAAGTTAATTAAATAAATATATTGGATGTGTATAGCTTTAGTTTCAACGGAAACATTGTTTATTATTAAGTTTTAATTGAAGAAAGCTCAGGTCTTACGAGGTGAATAATTTGAGGTCTGATATAAAAGATTAAGTAGAAACGTAAATACTATAACGATACAGAACTTTACAAAGTCATGTCTATACGTTGCTTTATTATAATTTGCAGTCAATGTAATCAATAATCAACCAGTAAGGCTGATTCCACATATAGGAGTTTAGATCAAGTGATAACTTCTCAGAAATAAATTTATTATATCACTGATTATTTTACTGCTCATGATTGCACACCATCTCATATTTTTTTTTATTATAATGTAAACAATTTTGAGGTTTCCGCCGTTACGTTAACCCATCCAACGATTCTAAAATAACAAATAAATATCATACATACATATTTGGTGTTTTCATTAATATGTATTTATTATGAAAGCCACAATGCTGTATCTACTTAAAGGAAAAGCTGAATATTTTCAATGACTTTATTATGACGAAGGCTACCTTAAAAATGAGTAACTTAACTGCAGGATTAACATTCACGTTAGAGTGGAGATAAGGTCCATAATTACATAAACCAGAGTTAATGAAAAAACTGTTTTTTTTATAGAGGACATCCAAAAGTCACGAAAATAAGTTTTATGCTCAAATTGTAACTAAATTGTTCGTAACAACTTGTTGGAAATAACCATTTTATTGTCACGGGCTGCATACCTTATATTTAAACTGACTCAAAGATACATCTTGAAGATCGTAAATGAATATGCGCTTACATCGACACACATGGATGACGAGGTCGCAGTTTAGAAAGAATAAATAAGGCTACGAACAACACTACCAAGACTCACTTGCTCACCGTTGTTATGGGCGACTAGAATACATCTATTTAAACCAAGATATGAAGGAATGTCCGTAATATTAACATCGAAGTTGTTCAAGAGTATGTCTACACGAGACAAATGATACAGCTGTGTGGTAACAATTTTCATCAAGAGGCTTACAGAAGAATTCGTTAGGGCTGGACAGCATCTGGTGAATTTTGTCTTATCTTCACGTCACTGATTCCGCCATCGCTAAAGATCAAGGTGTATAATCAGTGTATTCAGTCAACAATAACCTACGTCGCTGAAACGTGAACATTTACGACCAGCCTTATCCATAAATGTATAGTCGCGCTGGAATGGAAAGAGCTACGCTTAGAGTATCTCTGAAGGATAAAATTCGAAATGAAAAAGCCTGACAAAGAAACGACAATTAATGTCGTAAAGGAACTCTCGAGTGGAGATCATGAATCTCGAAGATTGTGTGCGGTAGCGTACTTTGGGGAATGCCTAAGTTCAGCAGTTTATAGTTACAATCTGATGATTATTCATTTTGATTTAGATCTAGTAACTACATAAAATATCAATAAATAGCGGGGAAAATAAAATTTTTAAATATTCTCGTTTTCCAGGAGTTGTATTTAATTCAAATTAAGGTCTATTCTACACTTCGGTGATATTTAATTCAAATTAAAGTATTTTCTACACTTTGGTGATATTTAATTCAAATAAGGTAATCCGGTGATATTTAATTCATATTAAGTTCTATTCTACACTCTGCTAGCGTAAATAGTTAAATAGTACTGGTTGACTTGTTTTCATAGGTGAAAAGTGAGTTGAAGATATATTTTAACGAATGAGATAATATTTTAGTTATTTATCTACTAAATATAGATACAGATACAGGAATGATATAGGTATAGAGATAATATCAGTATATTGTGATTTTTAACAATAAATACAATAATCAACTAGAATAAATGGGAAAATTCCTTTCATCATATTAAATGTGCTTACGGAAAAAGCAAAGCATTTAGACAATTATGTATCTTCAGACCGATTGGAATATGTAATAACGATGTTACTGCACACCTTAATTAAATATTTAAAAACACTATTGACCCCTGTTGTTAAGAGAAATGAATTTTTAGTAATCCACATAACTTTAACATTGCTGCCACTATAGTACCATAAAATTTTATATCCATTTGGTAAATGTCCGGTTGTGCATAGGCCTGAAATATTTAGGAAACATTTCACCCACTACTGGATTACAAATAATTGTGTCATCTCAAGACAAAATTAAAGTGAATAATTATGTTATCAAAATAAGCTACTGTACAGAATAATTTTGTCATATAAATATCAGACTAGCAAATAAAATTGCAAGTTTCATAAATATCAACAATATATCAACCCAAGCATCCATTTGATCTTTGAAACGGGTCTAGTGGCAGTCGATAGATAGCGACTAATGGAGTGCAAATGGCATTCACCGTCCAACAGTCACCATCTTTCCTTTGTAATGTCTCCTCCACATCCTGCAAGCGAGCGTCTTGCACGGGCCTTTCGATTGACGCGGGTCACTTCTGGAGCAGATATACGAGTACATCGATACGGTAGGGTCGTGAGACGAAGCTTTGTTTTGTGTCACATTGATAGCGCGAGGCCTGTGCTAGAGTCATTTATCGCTTTGTAAGCATGGCTCGAAATTTATCTTACATTGTTTTATCTTATGTTGTTTATCTTATATTGTTTTTAATAAATTTTTAACTTTTAATGATAAAAGCTCAGCTCAAAAATTTCTCTAACATTATTTACTACAAAATTTTCAAAAAACGTAAAAATCATAATAAGATTAGAGACAAAAAGAATGGTTCTTTTTAAAATATAATAAGATTATAGAATACAATAACGTTACTTCGATATTCAGTTATTAGTTTCTTTATGATTACTTGAATCGAGATATTAATAAATTAATAGTTTAAAAACTAAAAAAACCACGCCTTTACAAAATACTGATCTGTAAGTGAAAATATCATTTAAAAATTCCATTATTTTTTAAATATTTTTCGAGAGTAATTTTCTTTTTATTTTATGAAATTATTGTATTGTAATTTGAACTAAACACGACTTCAAGTTTCATGATGATACGATAAGTCAAAGTGCAGGAAATTTAGTTTTACAAATTCCGTTACATTTTTATGTACAAGTGGACTTAATAAACACTTGTTAAAAACGGGTAGTATTTCGATACACAGTCACTTTTTCCGAAACGATTGAGAATTATTGCATGATTTCTTAATATTTTATACTCAGTTTAATACAACAATTACCTCTTTGAATAATAGATACATTCTTCTTTGTAGTTCTGTACAGAATTCCTTGTAGATGAATTCCTTTTTTCTTCAAGTGATGCATTTTGGAAAAGATGGAGAAGAGCTGGCTCAACCTTTTTCACAATATTTAGAAATGTTTGTAAAGACATGCCGCTTTACAAGCAATTTTCATTAAGATGTAGTTCGACCCGTGCCTGCAGTTTTAAGATACAAGATACGGAACTCATTTTGTTTGACAACAATGAACATAGACATGTGTTAAGTGCCTTTTTAGAGACCATGTGCAACGTAGTAAAGTAGAATTACAGACGTGATTTGGTTGCATATGGACCGAAGGAAGAATAATTCAGAATGTTTTAAAGTGCGATCTTGAAAAAATAGGTCTATCAAATGTTTCATTGCGTGATAGTCTTTAATCTTGCCAAATAGAATCGTTATTTTTACATAGAAGGCTCTGTAAGAGGACTTTCGAAAGTGTCCGTAAACTTTACAGGACTAAGGTGGGATTTTGATACAATCTGATTTGTGGTAGGCACTGTAAGTTGCTGTTCGTTTCAGTTTATAATTTGTTTACAATCGATGATTATAAAAATATATAACATTGTATTAGAAACTAGTAAAAATTGTTTTATTATAATAATATTTGACATAAGAAGGTAGTTCACTACTCTTCACTTTTCTCTTTTTAGCCAAATGATATGAAAATAAAAGTGAAAGAAAAATTAGTAATGAAGCGTCCACAGAAAATGTTTGCATGAGGTTTCTTCTTTCTTTTTTCTAAATGATATTAAAAATAAAGATCCAAATTTATTAATATCTGAAAACATATTAGTGGCGTCTTTTGACTTAGTTAAAATTTAATTCTAAAATGCAAATTCAGCGTTTTGTTTTGATTTTTGCTTACATTTATACAAAAATTCTTTTATTAAAACCAAACTTATTAAAATGAATTTTTTTTCAAGACAAAACAAGATATATATAGTATTCTGTTGTATCTTCTATATCACATAACATGTTTTTCTGCACAATAAACAGTTTCTTACTTTAGGGTACTGGTTGATGGCTACGCAGAAAAATTGATATATAACAAAAGCTACAATGGGTTAATGATATTTAGGTATCGATTCAGGGCACTGACCAGTACAAAAGCAGTAATGCATAAATTTCAGCTTGTGATTTAATGCTTAATATGTTGTGATTTAATGCATAATATGTCAAAAATATATAATTTTAATATGTATACCATTTTAGTAAATTTGACACATTAGCCTAAAAAGAAATATACTGAAAAAATAACGTTCATTTTCGTCAACAACGCAACACAGTAATAAAAACAATACTGCAAAATAAAGCTTATGAAAGTTTCTATTACGACGGTATTAAGCAGTTAGTCAGTATTTGACCAAGCATGCACATACATGCTTACCTGTTGCTGTGAAATATGGATTCTATTTGATCCGCTTGTGTATCTAATCCTTTTTCTTTCACCACAACAGTCTATCTTGTGTTACTATTGAGTCCATGTCCATAAATTTGAAATCTTTTTCAATAGTTTTATTTTAAACTGTAATTGAGTTTCTGAAAGCCTTTCATTGAAAAATATCTTTCATTGCTCTCAATATTGAAATGTGAAGACAATTTTGGTGCAATAATCGTTGTAGCTCCTTCTTACCTAATTATTTTTTATTGTTATTCGATTGTAAAATGTTTCTCGGTTTAGTAGGTTTTTATTTTATGTAAAATTTTTAGACACCTTTTACAAAAGATTCAAAGCATAAATAGCCAATGCGATGTGGTATTTAATCAATAGAGTAATGCTTTTTTTGGACTCATCTCGAAAATATAAATTTATAATAAGCTATAGTCTATTTTTTGATTTGAACTTTATTGCGAAAAAAGGATGTGTTTTTCAATAAATCATTATTTTTATCATCTGAATTTTCTCAAAAAATATTACATTTAGATATTTCATTATCAAGAACAGAACTCCAAGAAAAAAAACAAGAAAGACCCTCATTTACCAGTATAATCGATTTTTTGCTACGAAATCACTATTCACTTCACTTACGTTCCATACCGAATAAAATGTTTGGTGCGCTATGTTGAAAATTGCTTTGATAACATCGCGCGGGGTTCGGTGTTTTAATAACGAGGTAAAAATAAATAACTTCATGAGTAAATCTTTATCAGCTTTCGGTTGCAACTTCGGCCACGTTGTATTAAGAAAACATAAAAAAACTTTTTTTTTTAAATAAAGAGGTATAGTTTTTAATTAAGCCAGTCATGTAATTATGGTGTAAGTATTATTTTGAACACTTTGCCAGACGGGGCTTTCACCATTTTTTTTTATAAAATGTAGGGCGTCGCACGACTCAAGCTATATTAGTCCAGAATAAAATGTCGTAAAAAATTAAATTTAAAACAACATATTCTGTTCTTTTATTTTTAAATAAAAGAACAGAATATGTTGTTTAAAATTTAATTTTATTTTTAGTATTTATGTTCACTGCTCTGCTTTTGTAAATAAAAGTATACAGAGGTCATATTTTAATCTAGGTGAATATTATCTGCATACGAAATTTTTATTGAAATTCACTGAGCTGTTTCAACACGGAAAAAAGACGAATAAATATATAAGCGGACAGTATTTCACCTATATTATTTTACTACTATCTAGCCGTTATTCGCGTTTTCGCTGGCGTGGTTCATGCGAATATTAAATGATTTTATTACATGTAAGGTGTTCGTGCGTCCTATGTTTTGCTTGCATCTAAAATTACCTTTGTGCACTTAAATGTTTCATTTAATTTAATCCGGAATAAATGCAGCTTACCTTAAACTGACTTGTTTTTATAGTTCTGACGACATCTGTTCGTCAGTTATTGAGTCGTGTACTTGGTTTTAGTTGCGTGAGCATTAACAGTTGAAATTCAAGATAATTTAAATATGCGCTTGTTTTCAAATATAAGTTGAGGGCACCCTACGCTTTTTTTACATTAAAGAAATTGTTTTTTCAATCGCTTTATTATTATGTCAAGTTTATTCGGAAACAAATTAAATAGCATTTAGTTGTAAAACATTGTTTCGGTCTTATACAAAATCTTCAAATCTAAAGATAATTTTTTAATAAAAATATAATGACAATATTTTGTTGCAATTATTTTTTTGGATTTCAAAGTTTATAAGTACTACAATGTACAGGGATACTGATTTAATGTTAATAACGGTATGTATCTGTATTTTTATGTGTTTATTTAATATATAATATCATTAATACTATATTCTTATTTTATTTTTAAAAATAGCCATTAAATCATTTAAAGAAAAGGGAACCTAAAAATCCGAATAATTTTTATTTGAATTGTAGCTAAATTGTTGTCCATATTAAATTGATTCTACATTTTTCGTATGAAAAATGACCTGTGGCAAATATAAAGAAAATTTAATTTAATCACTACTTAACTTTCGAATCTACACATGGCTAGACATGGTGAACTACGAACTGCGGCTGGTAGTGACAAACCCTCCATAGTCAATATCCGCCCCCGAAAACAAAGCGTCGTTTCCCAATCTTCCTGCTTCAAAACATATCCGCTCCATTGATGACATGCCAGCTCGATGACCTCTGTCATATGAATAGAGTGTTCACTGAAACAGATTGGTTTCTTTATATCATTTATTAAAAGAATATAGTTCACTTGATTTATTACAAATCCTTTTTAATCGAACGACCATTTATGAAAATATAGGCTTATATTGAAATGTTTCTCATAATGTCCTCATTCATATCAATGAGGACATTATGAGAAACATTTCAATAACATGTGAATCTACATGGTTTCTTTAATTTGTGTAACACTTATTACCCTAGTTTTAGGTATTGTTTAACATATGTTATTTGCATCAAATTCGAATTCACTATGTTAAGTCAAGAATAGAATAAATTATAATCATTATTCCGCCCATATACTTAAAGGTTTTAAGATATGAAATCGAAGGATGGGGGAACGTTTTACCTATTATGAATATGTTGTTTTTATTATATATATATATATATATATATATATATATATATATATATATATATATATATATATATATATATACATACATATATGGACATACTTTCAGTAGTATGTCTTTAAAAAAACTATGGTTAAATCATCAATAAAATCATTTTTGGTCAGACTAAAGTAATTACACAAAGAGGCGTAGGCGGATATTCCAATTGTTTATTGATATTTAATTTTTCTTTTTTTTTTAAGTCCTAATTATAAAACTAAAAGTAAAGAAAATAGAATGAGAAATTGTTTTACTTCAATATAAGCTGTTAGATAAAGTTTGATCATGGCTCTAGTGGAACTTATTTTCAGAGATAAAACACTATATCTATTACATGAAATATAGGCGAACTACTAAAAATATTGGACACTAAATAAATTACAGTTGAGAAAGCACCCTCGATTATTAACTCAACACCTGACACTGGATGATGAAGGGTAGCTTATAATTAAAGCAGTCGATTGGGTAAACTTTAATTCCTCTTGCAAAATAAGAACTCTTAGACAGATTTCGTCATTATTGCTTCAGTTTTATTTATTTGCAGTTATCACAACTTGTAATCATAGCAGAACGTTTTTATGCTACGCTCTTATCCTACAAATCACGCGAGATCTGCCCCATGTAATCGTGTTCCGAACGGGATTAAAAAAATATGCAAAAATTCAATACACCAAAATTGAAAGCACTTTTTCCTACTGTGATCTGAATTTATCTTTATCACCGGCATTTGTCATTATCGACAAGTAGCGACGAGCAAATTAATTCAAATTAAGATCCGTGTTCACACTTCCTAAACTCGCATTTTTAGCAGAATACATTTATTTGTCCATGTGCGGTGTCAAAGAATGAAAGTAGTTTAGCTTATTAATACTTAATATTTCCTGAAGTTTGAGATGTATCAGCAATAAGAAATATATTTAAATAACTATTAGTGAAATTATAGCAAATATTAAATTTTATTAGTAATGGACGGTCTTCTATGATAATTATTCCTTATTTCCTTGTAGCTAATGTGGACGATATCCTTAATCAGGCTATGGCGGTTTGATAATAAGTCATGTCTTACTTTTCGGTCTGTGTACTTCTTAATATTTTTGTAGGTATTTGGAAACGAATTTGAAAAAATAGGGCAATAAGTACCTAAAATTATAGTTATGATCATAAATGTTACATTACTTGTCACAATTATAGGTTTCAGGTTGTGTTTAATTATAAAATAATATTGCGTGTAAAAAATGTCAGCAATTTACGAGCATATTCAACAAGAGAAACGAAAAGTTTCCTCGCCTTAACGAATTTTAGAAATTTCAATAATTTTTGTCGAAATATTGTTTCTTAGATTATATTCCTGTGTGCGAACAAATAACCATCCATATCATAATATCCACAAGATATTATTTATTAAGTTTTATTAAACATGTGAAGTCTCGTATTCAATAACTCACTTAAACTAATTTCATTTAGTAACCACACACTCGTATGTATAACGGTTTCAAACTTTCTTTCAGGTAGTTTTTCATCAGAGTCTGTTTACTTTTCTCATAAGTTCTAATGAAGTTTGTAATAAGTTAATTCAGTTTTACCTGTACGTATTAATGTGGCTGGAGTTATCAACATATGTATGATTTTTTTTCTGGAAGTATTCTGATGTGGAAATTTTAATGGTGGCTTTTTTATTATGTTTGAATTTTTACGAAGTTTTATTTAATTCAATCTGTAATACATTTTAAAAAGATGCATTGAATTTGGTGCAACTTTTTATATTTTCGGATGAGGGAAATACTCTAAGAGTAATTTACACATAGCCAGGATTGGTATATTTACTAACGAAATTTGAGAAAATCCTCTACTTTTACCTAGTTGCAGTGTTACCGAGATTGAAATTACATATTAGGTTACTCCCTGGATTAATTTTGGAATGGAGATTGACTTAAATACATTCCCGAAATTTAAAACTCACAACAAAGATTTAAAACATAATTATATAAAATTATAGCATATCCAGCTATTATTTAATTGAAATATAGTTATTTCTTTTTATAGGTGTCTGTGAAATCTTATTACGTATTGGAGGAAATTTTGTAATTATGTGCTTGTAATATTTTTGAATAGTTAGAAAAACTAAAGTGTGTTCTAAATCATACAGTATTTAAGATGCTCTATTTCTAAAGAGAAATTAATAAATCCCTTATGTCAATTGCACACCCCTCTAAATCAATAAATTTAATTAAAATTTTCATGTTTGGTTCAGGGGTAGGAGATCATAGACCTAATTCCATACACGGCCCTACAGAAAACTTCCAAATTGTGTCTTCTATCGACACATAATTACAATGTGATGCTGCAGTCGCTATATCAAAAGTTTATATTAATCGTCTGAGATGAGATTTGAGTATGTAATTTATAATATAGGCAACATAAAGTAAACATTCGTTAGCAGGTATATGGGCTTAATGTAAAACTCCTATAATCCTTAAATGTTCAGTATTATTTCTACTTTCTTTAATTTCTTTACCACGACCTAGGTTTTGTTGTATTAAAACATCTTCAGGTGGGATATTAGCAAATATTTTTTTGCTAATAGCCCACCTGAAGATGTTGTAATACAACAAAACCTAGGTCGTGGTAAAGAAATTAAAGAAAGTAGAAATAATACTACATCGTGTAGTTTCATTTAATTGTGAATAACAAATTTCTACGAAGTAAACGCCAAATATATTCAATATTTGTAATTTAAGACTAAAATATAAATCCAATTAATAAATTTATCGGAGAATTTGTCTTATATTTATTATACTTTTTTATATTGGATAATACATTTTAGAAGTGTAATAAATTTATTTAATTAAACTCATATATTCACAGATATTTTAGGCCATTTAAGTATAAAACTTCCGATAAACAAACCAAGATTGATTCTTGATATCCCTAAAAGTTCACTTTGGTAGTATTGTGTCTTTTTAACTGTGAAAATAAGTCACTAGCAACCAGGCGTATGTTTTATTTTAGGTTATGCATCGAAATGTCATTTGCAGATTAATATTCGTAAACTATGGATAATAAAAAAGCGGTTTTATTTTTGAATATGAACTTCGATAAGCAACTAACCCAGCGCGAAACCTCAAAATATCAATAATGTAAAAGGCAAGGGCTTAGCTAATTAAGGCAAACGATTTTAATGGTGTAAAAAAATTCGATACGGTAATATTGACCGTGGATACGTCCACGTGGGCGACCTGAGAGTAAGGTGAATGACACAGAACTTAAAGCTGCAGTGGAAGCAAACACATTTCAAGGATACTACGCATGGATTAGCAGCAATATTTGATGTTATTATCCTAATATTTTTGAACCATTTCAAACTAATTCGTAAGGCTATAAAACTATATACATAAGGGTTTTGCACTATTTACACGAGCATAATGAACGAATCGTTTCAAAGTTTGTCTTTTTTGCTGTTGCGATGTAAAAGCGAACCATTTTTACAGGATTAAAAAAAAGGAATCGATAATTATAATTTGTAAAAATGGTTAGATCCGAAATCGAATATTCCCGAAAAAAATCGAATTGTTTCTGATCTTGATGAAAAAAATCGAAGTGGTTCAGCAGTTGTTATCTACTACAGCTTCATAACTAATTAGATGAGATGATGAGGAAAGCAGTCGAGAATGGTAAATAAAGACCGGCCAATTTTTGACCATATGTCACACACATATATTACTTAAACTACAGGAGTTAGAAATGGAAAATTTTTGTCATGTGCTATATTCTTAAAATCTTGTCCCGACTAATTACCCGTTTATAGGTCTTAAATTACTCCTTGTAAGGAAAAATGATTAATTTCCAATGATCTATCAGAAATGCTTTTCGCGAGTTTATTAGCAGTTACTCGTCAGACTTTTCTTCGCTACTGGCATTGACAAGCTACCATTAAAATGGCAAAACTGTGTTGTAACTTTATGCGAATACTTTTATGATACTGCTTCTACCTTGATATATAGTAAAGCAAAATTGTCATGTTGAAATTGGGATGTTTCATATTTATTGACTTTATAATATTTTCTTTTACTCAATACGTGTCTAAAAATAGATTGTAAATTTAACTAATATAATTGAATAAATAACACCTGGATATTACTGTATCATGAATTCAGAACTACTTCTTGGAAATCTGCATACCTTGGATATTGGATTTATATCACTTCGCTGCGGAACTTGGTTGAAATATCACTAGTGATATTTCTAAAATAATTGCAAATAATTATATATGGTAACTATTACGAACAATACTGTAAAAAAATTTAGTCTAATAAATAATTCGAACGTGTTTTCATTCTTAAGGATCGTTCCAATATTCTGGTTGGCAGCCTCAGGCGTCAAGTTATCACGCATATTAATTCGGAGTGAAAGAAAAAAGGTAACATAGCGTGCTTTTTAAATTAAATACAATTTTGGTTTTAATTAACATTTTATTTTCTTTAAATTAGTTAAGGAATTAATTAAAAAATATAACATTTCACTTTTTTGTAGAGCAGGAAATAAGTTAGGTAATGAAATTTGAAATGGAATTTATAGGAAAAGAGCAGAAGTTTAAACTCGTTTGTTCACTTATAAAAACAATTGGATACCCCATTAATATTATAATTATAATAAATTTTGACTTTCTAGCTGAAGATATTAGTTTTTTCTAGGTTTAGATTTAAAAAGAACGTGACAGACAGTCAGCCGAACACCAATGTGTGAACATAAGTGTTAAGTTGTTACGGTCTATAGGGGAAGCTACCAATATGCTAATAATTTTGGAACTAAATTTTGTTACAGGTAAATATATCAATACCAAATTGATCCTCCCAAATATATATATATATATATATATATATATATATATATACATATATATATATATATATATATATATATATATATATATATATATATATATATATATATATATATGATTAAAGTAATTATAAGGTTGTTTTGATTTGGGCCTTAGTTTCGGAGAAATAATTTAAACAAATAACGCACAAAAAAAGTTGGTTAGCGGTGACGAAAAGTTCTTAAACACAATCGATATTTCCTTTTATTTGCTAGGTATGAATCTCCAAGAATGTTGTGCAGCTTCTACTTCTATCGTAGATGCATTGCTAAATATTGTACTTATTCCTTCTTTAACCGTGATTGTCAAAAATATGAAGAAAGTGCGGCAGTTGTATCGGGTTACTATCGGCAGTTTTTTGTGCGAATCAAACTTTAGTGGAGGCCGTTTGAATTTTGAGAAAAGGTATTCACCTAGTTGACACGATGCATTCTTTTCCTTTTTTTGTAAGCCCAAGAAATTTTAGTCGCAAGTGGTAAATTTTTGTTTTCGTCATTATCTAAACTAACGAGTCTTCTTTCAAGTTTTAATTTTATGTTTTTCGCACATAACAAGACATTAGGATGTATTTTTCCACACAAAGTTTAAAGAACTGCACGAGAACAAAAATTTATGTTTACTATTCATTGGTACACAATATTTTATCACTTTTTTGTTGATTATAATCAATACTATAGCATTGGATCATAGGATTTTACACTATGGGCGCATAAAGCGCGCTACCAGGGAAATTTCGTATTCGAATGCTAATATACTGCAAGGAATGTGGAGAGACGAGAAAAGCAAATTATAGCACGTAATAAACTTTCATGATTACTTTACCTAATAATATTAAAATGATTAGAATATCACAATAAAATCATGCAAATATCTCCAAAACATATTGCTACAAATTTCGCAGCGCTCGAATTGTTAAATATCTTGAAAGTTAAAGACGTTACTTATTTTGCGTCCGTGAAAAAATATACTATTGATAAGGAAATGCAAAAGAATTATTTCTTAAATTAGTATAAGATATTAAATTCTAAATATGGTTCTTTTTAACTTCTATTCTCCTTATTTTTTAACTATTACACAAAAAGAACCCTGGCCTTTTCCCACATCTCCAGTTATGAGTCATTAAATGTAAAATTGTTTAATCCATAAAGCCGGCTAATTTCAGATTTTGCTCAAACTTACTGAGGATCTTTAGAATCAAACAGAAGGATATCCCAACGAATTTAATTGTGCACTTGCTCCTGTTCTCGCTTACCCGAATTAAAACATTTAAATACGCCATTTTTATACTTTAATATTATTAGTCGTTAAAACTTGCTATTAGAGGTATCGCGAGATAGACACGTTCGGGATGATATTTTAAATCTAAAAAATTTTAGTTTTTTCCAAATTTATATTCACGCAATTGAAACCTCTGAAAAATAAGACGATGTTAAAAATATGTGTATTTTACTGAATTTTTGCCATATTTAACTGTTTTCATTGTCTCGACTGTCCAATGTAAGTAGCTAATAATTCTATGAAACTAAGTGCATACATTGTAGAAGAAATAAAATGTACAATTGACGCGCTCGGCTCACTCTTAAAAAAATATGTATAGTTTTGAAATTTTCAAAAATCGTTTTGTTTATACCATAATATTGTGGTACTGCTACGAGATAATAATATGGAATTTACTTGATATTTAATTTCTACCTTGAATTTCAAAAATTTGTAACGCTCGTTTGTTATCTCCATCTATTTTACGTGTACAGGTGGTTTAATAAAAACAAAAGTACAGTAATTTATATTTATTTTAAAATAAGTTCAGAAAATGTATATTTCAAAAATGTTTTTAATAAATAATATTACTAGTACCGAAGTGCAAATAGCCTATGATTTTTTCAAAAAAGATAGTAGATTTATAAGGGGAGCATTCTTGCAATTTGACACCGTCAGTCAATCGTGAAATCTAATTTTAATATATATAACCATTTATGTATTAACAACAGAAAATACAACTACTTTACAGAAATATAGAACGTAGGTAATGATATATAATATTTTTCATTTACAAAATAAGCATTTATCAACATTTAAGTGCATGTTTACATTTTTGATCTCCAGTTTTGCTAAGTCTACTTTAAACTCTGAAAATGTGTAGTATATTGACTTTGATATAAATAAAATATCAAACCTCTCTACAATTCACGTTGATTACTTTTTATTGGTTTCATATATTTATTTTATTAAAATTGACTTTTCGCAACTCAGTCTTCAACGAAATCGCTAAAGAGGGGCAAGTTTAGAGGATTTATTTTGAACTATTATAAAAAAAATACTTTATAGTTTAATATTGTAGATAAATGTATTTCAATGAATGATTAATTCAAATGGATTTAGTAATTTTTACGCCATGCTCAAACATACAAAACAACAGAAGTTATAATAAATTCAGTCTATGTTTTTTACGTAATACTAGAACAAACAAGCAGATAAACAGAATTTAAAAAAATAATTAATGTACAGTTTATAGAAGTCTAAATAACACTAAATTTTTCAAAAGCTATATTCACCTTCTACACAATTTTATGTTATATTAAACGGTGAGCGCCGATATGTAAAGATAGCTTGACGGCAATAAATTATTATTAAAAATGTATTTAAATTTAATATTGACTGGAAAACAACATTTTTTTGATATTTCACAAGAGCTTTTTTTGCTACCGCACAAGAGCTATTTATTTCTATATCTCATTTCATTTTCGAACCTTTTAATTTTTATACGGCAAACATTTTTAAAGATTTTGTTGGAAGTTGCAAACTAGTATGTTTGTGTGGTACGTGAACACAGTGTGTACAGTGTGTTCAGGAAGTGTATTTTGCACTGGAGTCGAAACGCCTCTGTACAATTATGACCATACCCGTTTTTCTTAGGTAGAATGCATTTTAACACAACTTATTACAAAAATGTTAATATTTTTCTTATAAAGTAAAGTGTTTCTCTGCATCCACATACATACAGAGTTTCATTACCTTTTAACATTTGTATATATCTAGACACAAACTCTTGAATATTGGTTTGTATAATATATGTCTGTATGTATCAGCTCATGGAACATGAGTCGCTTCAATAAAGCAATTTTATGTTAAAATGTATTAAATATCGGTATTCACTTAACTCTGTAATAAGAGATATATAATGATTTATTCTATTTCAAGAAAATCAGTTACCAGCCCTCAGAATAAATTCTGGAGGTGACGTGACACATGTCGACCCACATTGAAGGAATGATGGTTTAATATGAACTTTCCTTTTATGTAACATCTTTTACGTTTACTAAGTATGGGTTCAATGTTACTTTTAGACGGCACAATTTATTTTTCTCTTGAAACGAAACGCCTTTAAATAGTCAAATAAAGCAATAAATAAATTTTGTCTATAATATTTTTAACTGACTCTTAATAAGTTTTAAAAATAATTATCACAAAATTTAATTTTAGTATTATAATATATTTATTACTTTATTTTCAGTACGTAATTGTTAAATAAAATAAAACAAAATACGAATTATATTTGCAAATTTTGCATAGGACCTTCTTTTAGGTGACAAACTTCTGGCAAGAAGGATTTCATAAAATTTCTACGTGAATGAAAAAAAAAATGGATCTTCCATATTTTGATATTTGGTTGCAATTTAAAGCTATAAATGAACATCTAAGAGAGCCACTATTATGATAGACTCAAGGATAATAAACATTATTTTAATATTTTGCTAGATATTCATGTAGCACACATTTAAAAATTTTATTGATTCGTACTTTTAACAGCGATCTGAAAAATAATTTCCGGAAAATTTTAGAAGAGGTCGTTTTTATACAAAAAAGGTCCTCCTTTCGGACGTGGGCTGGTATTGAATACAAGAGGAAGAACTAAAACCCGACTACGGAAAAAATAACTGAAAAGCACGAAATACGTACCTATATAACCTGTGAAATTCATAACATTACATACAATTACACAAATTCATAACATTGCATATCATTACATAACATTATGAATTCATAACATTACAGATAAGACACTCTTTTAATCAAAACGAATCTACGGACGTTTCATTTATTTGTCGAAATCAATTTCGTAGTTTAGTCTGTAGGTGGGAAAAAATTTGTTCACGTACATATAAACATAGTCACGTACATATATCAATAACGTTATATACCCTAAGACACTTTCTAGATAAAAACAAATCAACGAAAATCTCATTTGTTGAAATCACTTTAGAAGTTTGTCTGCACTAGAGAACGAACTTATTACACAACACAGTCTGTGAAATTCATAACTTTGCATACCCTAGGCACTCTCTGGATCAAAATAAATCTACGGACATCTCACTTGTTGAAATCACTATAGTAGTTTAGTCTACACAAGAGAACGAACTTACTCATATATGTACATACATATATAGCCTGTGTATTTCAAAACGTTTTATACTATAGAGACTCACTGGATCAAAATAAATCTAAGGACACCTTACTTGTTGAAATCATTTCAGTTGTTTGCCCTATTCGAAAAACTAACCTTTTCTACTGTAGTCGGGTAAAATGTACTAATTTTAAAGGCTAAATGACTATTATTTTCTGAACGGTGCGTAATTCAAACTTCAAGAGATATTGTTGAAAATATCCACAAAAACATAAAACATGTAATATTATGAATTATTCCATATAAAATCGACTAATCGATAAATCCAGCTCATTTTAAATTTAGCTCAAACTTAGTAAAATTTAGTCTTCCTCGCTTACCTGAATTAAAACATCATTTTTGTACTTTAATATTTTTAGCTCTTAAAATTTTTCTATTAAAGATATCTAAATGATCCATATGAATTTTATAACTAGAGATATAATAGTTTTTGTACACAACATTTAAATTCATACAATTAACAGCCCTCAAAAATAACACGGTGCTAAAACGTTTATTTTACTGATTTTTTTCATTTTTAATTGGCACTAGAGCCAACTCACTCACGTCTCGACTCACAATTTTTCGAAATTTCAAATGCAGTTTTTTTTAAAAAGAGTAGACCAAACAAGTCAATTTTATACATTAGACAATCGATATAAATAACAAAGTCATTGATAGTTTACGATATTTTCACATCTAAGAAAGATATGCTATGCAATATATTTATATGGGTAAAAATTACATGGATATATATAGATTTAGGGTCTATTAATACACCTGCTATCGGAAATGGTCATATTAGTTTAAATTTTTAAAGATAAGAAAAAATAGTGTTTCCAAACCACAACAATAATTAATAAAATATTCAAAGCTGGTTCCTAAATCTTACAGGGGAAACATTAAATTTCAGCATTCTCACCCTCAATATTTTCATCAGATGTCTAATTTATTAATATCAACAACGAAGGTCAAACTAACTTCATTAGAACTAACGAGAAAAGTAAACACACTGGGATGGTAAGCTAAACAGTAGTTTGGAAATGTTGTAAGTCGACTTTTGGTTGCTGTGGGATGGTAGTGCGGCTTGATTATGGAATATAACTTTATATAAATGTTCATACCTGAATAGATCATTATACGCACACACACGCGTATATATATATATATATATATATATATATATATATATATATATATATATATGCACCATCATTTGATATGAAAACAGGTCGTAACATGATGGTAAGATGATAATTATAATTATTTTCATAGATATTGTTTTGATTCCAGCTTTGATCAATATTTCGGTGTTTCGTAATTGTTTTTTTCAAAAAAAGTGATGTAGTTATAACCGTACCGATTATGTCACTGAAATTATTTGCGATTCAAGTTGTTTAATATCCCAATTATCCTAATATCTTGAATGTAAAAATGAGCATGTTTACTTTCATGCTCATTAAATGAGCATAATTGCATTCACGCTCATTAAATGAGCATGTTTGCTTTCACGCTCAGTTACTAAACAGATCTTCAATAAATTAAATACTTACATGCAATCTGTCATATGGAAATGATCGTAATAATATTTATTTCTGTAAAGAATAAAAGCTTGAGCAGAGTTAATTATATACATTTAAGCTATGCTTTAAAAAGCTGCACATTATATCGAATTCGCGGTATTCTTTCCTTTATTAGTTGCTGACGTGCCTAATGCTATTTTTGTTGGCTTGAGAGAAAAAATATAATCACATAATTGCATACGCAGTACCAAACGAACCGAGTTGTTTCACCGGCTATGAAAGGAAAAAGTTTTTAATAGGTTATTTTGTTTCGGTTGCGCGTCAAGCAAGTTTTATTCGTCATGTCATTTTTAAATTTAATTTATCAAATCACTATTTACATGCATTTGTTATAACTGTAATGGGTTGGATCCATTCACGTTGTACAAAAAGTAATTTTGCCAAATACTTATATTTTACGAAATTATCTTTTGGTAACCTAAATAGATCCGAGATATTCCTCCATTTCGGAGTACGGGCTTTATTAGCGTTTCGAGTTGAAGTATATAAATCGTTTGTAGCTATATTATTGGTAAACCTAATTTTTATAAGGTAAGTATAAAACATAGTCGTCTTACCTTTAAATTTACTCCATTATTATATTTCTAAGTTTAAATTTACAACATTATCGAAATACATTAAAATGACATACAAGGTCAGTCTTAACTGTTTAGCTACCGTAGTATACTACGAGTATTTTAGCTATCTTTACGTAAAGGTGAAATCTCAAATTATGTACTTATCAAAATAAAGGTTTCGTTAAAACACAACATGCAGATGTCTCCTTAAAAGCTAATAATTCCGTAATGTTTACATTATCCATAAAGTATTATGATAATACATGAGGTTGACTATTTAACTTCTATGTTTTAACTATCGAAATTATGGTTTTTATAAGGTTAAAACAATGAGGTTTTATATTAAAAATTTCCTAGGAATATAAATAAACAACAGCGGTTTCAAACTTTACGATGTTAAGTTTGTAGTTTGTTTCGTTGTTATTTGCAGTTTAGTTATTCTATAATGTTATTTAGAAACCCATATACCAATATGTTAGAATTTTGGTCAATCTACCACTTCTTAGAATTCAGTTAATATGGTTATGTCACTTCTCATGATTATATCATTTCCCACATTTTTTTTGAGAAATGTTAAGAGTTTGGATATTTATGTTGTTAGTTATTATTTCCAAGAACTATACAATGACAAATAAATATCTATCATATATATTTGCCATTTTCAAAGAGTGTATTTAACAACACTATTTTATCCAACTTACTAATAGGTTGAATATTTTATAAAGTTTTCTGGTGAAGAGGATTATTTTAAAAATTACCAACATGACTGCAAGACTAACACCTGTTCATAGTGGACATAAAATCGTTAATAACATAACCCTGTTAATAGAGGAGTGTTAATCATTTAACATGTATTTAGAACGTTACCGCGAGGTTCAACTCTTGGGAGGTTTAGATTCCAAAAATATTCAGTGAAAAGTCATCTTTACCAAAGAAAAAGAAAGATATTTTCTATCCTCAACTTGCTTGAATTACTTAATATTTTAGGAAACAATGTAAAGAAGTTTTTGTCAGAAAAGTTTTATTATCTTTCTCAATCTAGATATTAACGATAGAAATTTACAAAAATTAATCAGGAAAATTAAAATATTTTAACAGTATTTTCTTAGGTTAAAGGCCTTATTTTATTCAAATTAAAAGCTATTCTGTATTTCATAAGTGTAAATAAGTAAAGTGTACCGGCTCGTGGATCAAAATGTTATTTTCCATGACAACAATATTTTTCACGATTTTCAAAAGATTGATACCTGGTGTGCTCTTGGAAGGATTTATTACCTCGTCCAAAATATAAGTAATTAATATAAATTAATTAATGTCACTGTAATTAAATATTTAAATATTCTATTAGATATGATGGACCTCTCCGAATTAGGGAAATGAAGCTTTTCTATACTATAATTGATCTACGAGATTTCGACATGGATTTCACTGTTGTAAAATTAAAGCACAGTTATAATCATGTCATCGATTCGGTAAAGGTTCAATTGTACAAAAGTTTAAAGCATTTACTAAAAAATTCAGCCCCTACCGGACTGCGAATAATAATGTTATCTTAGCACAGGGTTACAATGACGCATCGTTTCATTTTAAACTTCCACTTCAGTTCCACAAAGTAAGAAATCATTGTTCTAGCATCGAGTGTATAAGTTAAAATTCATGGTAAACCCATTCGTTAGTTGCATTTGTGTTGCGTATGACTGTCATACAAGATTGTTTGCTATAGATTTACTATTGTTATACACGTAATAATTGGTGCCGCTACCTGGCGATTTAATGAATAACACCTGTCTCAAATATTACTATTAAATCTATATTTATCGAAATATTGCGCCATTTGTGTAACCTTGTTTGAACGCGATACGCGTGTGGCACTTTTTAGAGAGCAAATGCATAACATAGTAGATCAGATCAGAATCAAATATTTAGAACGTAGTTTATTTATTCACCGTGACTTGGTCGAAAGTGCATTGAACTTAGAATTCTCCAGAGTATATGCAAAGTGCAATCTTCAACATGGCGGTAATAAATGACTCATTACGTGGGGAAGTGCTGAATCCTGTTAAATATTACCAATTTAAGGGTTATGTACCTTAAAATGAAAAACGGAATTTAGAGACCCTCGTGTCTTCCCTCTTCCTCTCTTACCCTCGTGTCTTCCCGTATATCCGTTGTAGCTATTTTATATTGAAACCGATTGATTAAAAAGCCTTGAAATTTGACCTAGTAATAAACCATACTAACGCGCACATTGAAAAAATAGAACGAAAACACATAAATATTCATTTGGAAGTTTTACGGAGGGCGGATTAAACAGGTTTTTTTAAATTCCAGCTATAATGTGGAATTTTGTTTGAAACGGTTAACGGATTTATGATTTTTTCATTAATAAAAATCCTACTAAAACTTTTGCTGGCAAGTCAATTTTTTTTTTAAAACCAAATTATAAGGGTCTAAAAGTATCTTATAGGTATAGAATATATAAAAAGTTACAATAAATTTGCGTTGTGAAAAATTAATATTTTTTAAATATTTTAATAGGAATACTATTAAACTATTACATTACATATTTGCAAATAGTTTAACAGGAGTACATTTAAATATTTATAAATTCAGCCTTTATAAATACTTAAATGTGTACGGAACCCCCAGTAGTGCGAATTCTACTAGTGCTTAAAAGATGTTTGTACATAAGGGATGCCACTCTAACATAAGATAGGTATTGCAGAATACGGTTGGTGGTAGACATTTTTGATTACTGTTTAATTTATCAACTTTTTGTATTTATTTGTATTGTGATATTATTTGATGTAATAGAGTAGTTATATTTATATGTTAAAATATAAATTCTATTAGTTCAAGCCTATGTTAAGAAATATTATTATTTCAAATTAATGGCGCATTTCAACATCTCAATAAAAAAAAGATGCCCATTTTCGTCAATAACGCATAACAATATTGGAAAACCAATCTTATGGAAATTCATATTACAAAGAATAAGCAAAAAGCAAAAAACATTGTGAAATATGTAGTATTGTGAAATATAGATCATTTTTCGTCTGCTTGTATATCCAATGTTTATTTTAAACTAATATAGAGCCGTTGCAGGTATTGTATTTTAGAATCAATTTTTTTTTCTCAGTATTGAAATTTACAATCAATTTTAATCGAATAATAATTGCCGCGTCTTCGGTTTCGATTAATATTTCGTTATTAACGCTATGAACAAAATTATATCTGTTTAACATATTTTCAATTTGGTTATCAGATTATCAGGTTGGTAAAGATTTGAAGTGGTTAAGGGAAGTTTTGTTTTCAAATATAGCCATAAAGGGTATTAGTTAGTTGATATAGATATTTTTTCGTATTCCTTTTGAAAGTATAAGACAAAAATAACCTACAATTTTTTTATTTCGGTTTTTATTAAGAATAGAAATGATTTATTTTTCAACAAACAAATCATTTTTAATTTTAATGTTCTCCCCTTCACAATTTTCTTCAAAATGTTAACTTATTATGAATAGAATTGCATGAAAAACGCTTAAGAAAAACATTCAGTTATGAGTATTATTAATTTTTCTTTCACTGAAATAATACTCGTTTAATACATTATTCAATATCAAGATCCGACGAAATAAGTATGTCATATTAACTTTCATCCGCGGCTTCGCTCGTGTGGATTAGGAAAATATAAAAAAAACTAGTTTCATAATAAAAAGATACAGAATTCAATCAGGTTAGTTATGTAATTACGAGGTAAGCATTCATTTCAACATAATTGATGTACTTTCGGAATTCGATTTTTTTTACTACTCCACTACCGGTAGTATTTTTTATATTGGAATGTTGATTGCGTTGAACAGGACACGGAGAGATAAGGAGAGAGAATTATAATACAACTAATTAACTTTCACGATTTTGTTGCATAATCATATCAAAATAATGTGAAGCGAATGATAAAATCATGCAATTTTGTTTAAAACTAGTTATCACAATCAGTGTGACGCTTAAATTTTTCAGTATACTATGCATATGATAAAAACTAAGAAATATTTACATCAAATACGTGATAACAGAAGTTAAGAAATTTTGAATGCAATGTTACTTTGGTTAAATTGCGTTAATCGTTTAAAGAGATACTGGGAGTTACTTATCTCACGCCTGTGTAAAAAAAATACAAGACTATAAATTTATATATTGAAAAGTAAAGTCAATATTTATAATTAGTTTAGTATGGATATAAGGCACCTTAAATATTTAATTTGTTATCCATATCTAAGTATGAATGTAACTATAGGAGTGCTAGATCTACTTGTGCTTAAGGGTATTTTAATTATTCATAAAGATCCGATGAAAACTTACCCGCTTATAGCTCGTCAACAAGTCTACTTTTGCAAACTCAATAATATTTAAAATCTTCAAGAACCGAACAATATTCGTGATAAAATATATTTCAATAAGAGTGAATCTTTTACTATTTACGTGATCTTTGACGAAATTATTTTTTGACGGTAGTTAATTTTTATACAAGATAAACGGTTGTCATGTTACTTGAATTCCTCCGTCGTGAGGCAGAGCAGTACTCCTTTGTGTTGTTCGTTGGGAGAATATTATCGTATACTAGTTACTTATTTCTTTTCTATCTACTCTTATTTCTTTTCTCTCTACTCTCTTTATTTCTTTGAATGTAAAAAAATCTCTAATTTAATCTACCTGTCTGTGAAAATTACTTCAATCATGTTAGCGAACACTCGGGAAGTTATTTTGTTTAAAAAATGTGTATATATATATATATATATATATATATATAAACACACGCGCGCGCACACGCACACGCACACGCGTACGCCCATGCACGTTCGCACCACGCGTGTGCGTATGCACACACGGACGAGCAAGCGCACACACACACGCTACGTGTGCTTGCACACACACACACCGGGAATATGTTCTACTAAAGAAATAGAACATATTATGTATTAGTAGCTCAAACATATTCATGTATAGTTTGTACGTATTTGTAAATGATTGGTTATTATGTAAGTAACTTGGAATTTTATTAAATATTTAATAGGTTCTAAAAATGCGCATTGAATGTGCATTGAATTTTTCCCATTCGAACGAGCGAAATTATTGTATAACGTATTTTACACATTGTAGGAATGAGTAAACTACCAAATTATTTATAAAAGTGTGAAAAAAATATTTACTGCCTTATTTAACTAGACGCAGTGGCAACAAGATAAAGCATTACATTTTATATTACTCCCGGACTAAACTTTTATATAGAGATCGACTTAAATAGTTTTTTGGAATGTTTAAACAAGAGACAAGATTGCAAGCATTAATATTTGATGACAGTATGAAAGATTTCATTCACTTCAGTATTAATTAAAATATGATTCATTCAGATAAATGTTAATCCCAAAAATACAACTAACAGGCGAGTATAAACATATTGGTAGTTTACTTGAGTAACTAATATTTACCTTGTTTAGGAGCTAAGCCGGTAATTGTAACATTTGTTTTTAAAAATATTATTACGTAAAATTATTCAACGATTTTGTTTGATCGTTCACGGAAGATGATTGATTTTTTTATCCAAACTTATTGGTCTTTATTAGTGTCAATCGTGAAAAAGAAATTTATTCACGAGCAGCGTCGTTGGAAGTACTTTTTTGTTTGAGTAACCAGTCTTTACCTTAATTGGAAGCTCAGCCGATAATTCTAACATCGTTTTTAAAAATATCATTAGGTAAAATTATTTTCAGATTTTATTTCCATTTTCACCGAAAAGTAATTTTTTATTCAAACTTATTTGTCGTTATGAGTGTCAATCGTAAAAAAGAATTTATTCACGAGCAGAGTCGTTGCAAGTACTTTGTTATTTGAGTAATCAGTATTTACCCTATTTGGGAGCTCGGTCGATAAATCTAAATTTTGTTTTAAATATCATTGGGTAAAATTATTTAACGATTTTGTTTGCATTAGTCGGATCATAGAAGAGTGATTTATTCTTTTAACCTATTTGTCGTTATTATTGTCAGTCTAGGAAAAGAATTTATTCACTAGCAACGTCGTCACAAGTACCAAACATAAAGATCATAAGTTTCATAACGTTAATTATTAACAAAATTCGTTATAACAAATATCATAACATTTATTATCAGAATATCGTATATAAAACTACTAATCGTTGAGCAACTCATGGCTTCTCTTACCAATGTGCGAGAATAGTAATCGCATTTGCTTCACTTCACAGCACACAATGAAATCTATTTTACTGACCTTGTGTTCCTCTATATGCCAGTATAGTATATAGAGGAACCCAAGGTCAGTAAAATAGACCATAGTCGATATATTCAAATGGAGGATAGTTGTAATATGATGTTACACTGAGAAAAATAATACATCAACTGACTTAATAATATTTTTAAATCTTTGCTTAAAATCTTTTTTAATTTTTGAGATTTTCTTTTCTCGACTATTAGTTGTTAGGGGTTATTATAGGTGAACCCATTTCAAAAGCTCAGACCAAAAGTCTGTGGTGAGATATAAATATGTAATTCATGATATTGGCGACACAAAATTTCACAGTTTTCTTTCGCTTCACATTTCATAGGCTAATTACCTAAATCTCCACAATTTAATGAAACTACGTAATGTAGTATTATCATTAGTATCATGTAGTATTATTGCAAAGATCCTTGCTAATAGCCCACCTAAAGATGTTGTAATACAACGAAACCTAGGTCGTGGTAAAGAAATTAAAGAAAGTAGAAATAATACTACATCACGTAGTTTCATTTAATTGTGAATAATTAATTTCTACAAAATTAACGCCAAATATATTCAATACCTAAATCTCCTTAAACGTTCTTTTTAGTCCCAGTAATTTTTCTGATACATATTTAAATAAAGTTATCAATATTGTTTGTTCCTACAAGTTTAACATTTAATGATGTTCTAATTTTGTTTTTATAAATTATCAATCATTACACAGAGTGGAGACGAAATTTCAAATAATTTTGTAAATTTCTAGTATTTAAGAACTAAGTGAAATGTATTATTCAATAATCATTTAATAAAATTAATGAATATTGTACTTTAATATTCTGCCTGGAACAATACATATGCATATAGCTATTTTCTTCCCGTATGTTGTTTGTTAGTGATTATTCCCTCAGAATAAAGTAACATCAAAAGAGATAAAAATATTTATTTCTTTAGAAATTTTCATTTACTCCGCGAGTAAACAAGCTTTTAATTATTCATAAGTCTATGAATATTAAGGATCAAAGAACGTCATTAAAATGTATATCCGATGGTTAATGTTATGCTAACTTTAGGAAGTTCTTATCTATGATGAAGCATTTTAATTTTATTGATACCCGTGTCTGTACCCGTGGATGATCAGCCAAAATAAGTGCCTAGATCTGTATACGCTTTTGAAAAACAGACATTTAATGCTCCGTCACCGATTTAGTCCCCATCAATTTCAAGTATTCTCGTGCGGCACTTTACTAAATATGCGGAAAAAGCTAAAATGGACCGATCACGAACAAAATTAACTACATTGTGTATTTTTACAGGTTGAACTATTGTTTAAGTATTACTAACTCATGATGGGGTAAATAGATGATTTTACTTAAAAATTTTGATAATTTACAACAATATTTTGCGTCACGTGTAAGTACGCTAGATTTAGTAGTAAACTTTTAAATAAAAAAATGAATTAGGTTGAATACTATAAATTATAAAGAAATAGAAAATGAAGTTAAAAACAATTATGTAAAAAAGTAGAAATGTAACTCTAAAATTAGTGATATAATAAAATTAAGATATTTGGGGATGAATATATAGAATAATATCTAGAAATAATTAAAAACGAGAAATATTGGACATAGATTACAATTTTTACTGAAGATTAAGGGATTTATTTTGAAACTGTGAATATTTACTTCCAATGTATATTAATATTTAAATGTCTACAATAAATAAATATCGATACCAGTTTAAAAGCGAAATAGATTTTCTCCGTGGGACTGTAAAATTCACAAGTCTTGATTTTTGTGAGCGTCTGGATTTTTCCACTGCTTGCATCACATCCAATTAACTAGGGTTAACCTACCTACTTAAACCAGTATTAAACTATTGTATAGCTTGTTGATAGTGTTTGTTTACTAATCTCCTTAGAGTTTACAAATTTTGTGGTTTAAATTTGATTATTGCAAATGTGCTCACTGTTAAATCAATATTTAAAACAACACTTTATTTCATAGCATTTCTTTAACTATTATCATGGTTGAATTTTAAATTTGTGTAAGTATATCTTTTAAAAATTTCAACACCAATATTAACAAAACTTTCCTTTTTAATTTCTGGTAATAGAGTTGGTAAAATATTTAAAAAATTATAACTATATATAACTACTTCGAAAAAGGTTTTTTTACTCATGTTCACGTTTAAGACTTTTATTATGAGATTCACCGATATTTATTTTGTTCAACAATTTGTATGTCAATGCATAATACGATTGTATTATTTACTCTACATGTTGTCAGGTGAAATACTATTTATAAAAGTACTGTATCCTTTATAAATAAAACATCGAGCCAGTGCGAGTTGAACCGTATCAAAAGTATACAAAAATATATTTCTAGCATTACCGAAAGTGTGCGTTATTCAAGTTTTACAAGTAAACGTTTAGGCATTCGCGAAGTGCATATCGTTCTCGTGTGATGCATTTGTTCTCATGAATCAGAGTCAGTAGCGTTCGTAAAAACCGTATTATGTTATCATTGCAATAATTTGATAAATAACGAAACTATGAGAAAATCGGTTAAGTGCGAGGTATACTTGCAAAATTAGGGTTCCATACCTCCCGATTAAATTATTTATAGTAATAAATTATTTATGTACAGCGCTGCCGCGTCACTTGCCAGCGTCGGTCGCAATATTGTATAATATCCCGTATACGCGGAGCTGAGTGTTTCAATTAAGCTAAATTAAACATTTTGAAATACGCGCAAAGACAAAAGGTTTTCCTCACGAACTTGCAGCAAGAACTATACTTTTATTGAAAACCTTCAACTCTAAAACTAATGGTTCAGCAGTTATAAGGAAATAAGCAATTCAATTTTTTATAACAATTAATTCGATTCGACAAAATTGTCCGGAGTTTTTAATTACTGACAATTGTCAACCTGCACTAATCCTCAATGTTCGTGATTTGTTCTAGATTTTTGATAATGATGGAGTACAGCATTTTTTAAGGATGGTTGCTGAAAAATTTTAAAATACATTCAGAAATTAAAACACTATACGTATTGTTGAATTCGTACTTTAACAAGTTTTTGTTTGACATTCTTAAATATTCTTTTCCCATCTGCACCTGGCAGCAACATTTCTGTTCCGTTGAAAGTCAATAATTAAAATTGTCCTAAAAAGAGTGGCAATAAGAATTTAGTAGAGAATTATGCGCTATGAAATAGTAAGAGTTAACTGGCTAAGATTTCAAGAAAACTAAATTTTCAGAAGAAAATCGATATTCATATAAAGTTTGGTGATTATAGTTTTCCCATAAGCGAAAAAGTATTAAACAAAAGAATTACGTAAATAAAAATGTAACAACACATACTACATTATTTAACGAAAATTATAATAATATAATGCTAAAGTGTACATAATATTTCGCGTACCCAATAATATGTTTATTGGATATAAAACTCGTTTAAAATTTAAAAAAATTAAGCGTATGCAGTGTTTCTATCGAACGATTTAAAATATTATTGTTATTTTTTACTATGTTATATTGTCTGAATAATTTAGAGGTTTAAGAAACATTGTAATTTGATTTTGTTGTCCATTATTTACAAACAATAATTCTCGATACTTTCTACTGTGTATTTGTTCAGCAATAGGATGTGTGTAATGTTGGATATAAATTTTAGCTGCCTATCTATTGCCGTTTTTGAGGTGTCATTATACTGAGTAGTGTAGGATAAATATAAGGAAAAACTGGATAATCCTGACGTTTGTAGAGAAGATAATGTTAATTGCCATCGTCTTTTTAAGAAATAGCGGAATAATGAACATTTCAATTGCACAAAAAAATTATGTGTTTACTGGTCACGAAGAAGAAGAAGTCATTAGTTCATGTTTTGAGTTCCGTAATCGAATGACAAAAATGACACTGTTATAGTTGTGTTCTATCTGTCTGTCGGTTCATATGTCAGGTGAATATGGTTCATATGTTTATATGTATCATACTTTTTTTCATTTTAAGACCGTTCATGATGAAATTTTACGGGAAGAAATATATGAAAAAATAAAAACAGAGTATTTAATTTTGTTCTTAGAAGTCTTGTTTGAATTTGAATTTATTCTCATGGAATATATCGGTGTGTTATCAGTTATAAAGTGTTCTTAAATACAATCAATCCATTTATATTTTTCTATACGGCCTCTTATTTGCTAGTTATTGGCCTCCAAAAAGGTTTTACGATGTGTCTGCTCCTTAAACAAGAAAAAAGTGTGGCTGGTTGAGTCGGGTTACTGCTACTGGTTTTTCGTAAGTACGTCTTTAGTGAAGAAAGCTTGAGTTTTACCTAAAGGATGTATTTGTACTCGGCTGTGATTGAAACATTTTTTTTCTACTCTATAAGGTCTGAAACTTTCAGCTGCAATTGGCAATTTTTTCAATTTATATTTGTCTGAACTAGTGGCTCGTGAACGTTTTCTTAAGTTTTGTTTACATGTTTTTCACATATAAAACGACGTCACGAAATTTTGTGTTTTTTCTATACAAACTTTTAAAAAATCCGTTACACATTTCTATGTATTATTCTAAAAATTTTCTTTAATAAATTATTAACAATACTGTAGTTATGACTGGATCATACGTTTTTTTCTTTATGGTTGTTTAAAGTGCACAGTACCTATTATTACCAATTCCATAACGCCCCAGTTTTGGACTTGCTACAATGAAAATATATTGGAAGTTACTTGTCTTACGCTTGTTAAAAAATACACTAAAATAAAAATTTATGTATTAAAAAATATAAAAATATAAATGTTTATAAACTGTTTAGAAGAAAATATTAAATAACCTGAACTATCAAAATGTTCATATGTATCCAACTATGCACGAAACTATCGTGGTGTGTGATCTACTCTTGCCTAAAAGGTCTATTCATTATTCATAAAGACCCCATCAAAACTTTTCTGCTAATAGCTTGTCAACAATTTTAATTTGCAAATTCAATAATATTTAAAACTTCAAGTACTAAATTATACATGCAAAAATAAACATTGTAATAACAGGACGTCCCTTCTTATATGTAAAACCTTTCACGAAATATTTAATATGCCGTCTGCTTAGACGAAATTATTATATGACGGAAGTTAAGTTCGACGTCAAAGACACCAGGTGAATAGTTTATCATGTTATTTGAATTCATACGTCGTGAAGCCGTTCTCTTTCCTTTTAGTTGGGAGGATATAGTTCGCCCTCATTCGTTATCGCCTGTGTGCTTCCTGTGTTTTCAGGAACGTAATTATTTTCCTATATTTTTCTACATGTTTGTCAAAATTTCCTCAGTATTGTATAAATTTATTTAAATAGTAATTTTTTTTAAAAGTATTTTTAATTTTAAAAAATATGAAACACTTTTATATTCTTTCCATTTATTTTGATATTCTATTCAGTTCGCAATTGAATTCCGTCGATTAAAGATCAAACAAATTACGGAATTTTCACGGAGAGAATTAGAGTGGATTTGTTTTTTGAAATTCGTTTAGGGTACAAAGCGAGCAAAGCAGAACGAAGTGTATAGATATACATATCGATATATGAACAAAGCGTATGGATATGGAGAGTTCTAAATGAGTTAAATTCATTACATTCAGATGGCGGTTTTATTAGTTGCCAACCAAATGTTTATATCAAGAAAGTCTTTTTTACTTGATGTAAAAAAATAAAACATTTTATTACAGCAATGCATCACGTTCAGAATATTTCATGCAACTATGATAGAAACCACGTAATGTTATTTTTATTTTGTTTAAATATCTGTTACATTTTGTATTAAATAAATAACATTATCAAAAAAATTTCATTCAAAAAAAGTTCATTAAATAACAAAACATATCTACAAGTAAATTTAGCAGAATGACAAGAATACAATACGATAAGACTCGAATACAATAATTCAGTACAAATACATCTCATTGATATAAAATCATATTCCCGTAAAAGTTAATTGTTAGGAGCTAGATCTCAGCAAAGTGAGATTTACCAACATAGATCAGTTCAGTGCGGAGATATAGCCAAAATTCATTTTATATTCATGCGTTTTCTTAGAGTTATCGCTTACTTTACAGCGATTTGGTTCCACCTACCAGCGGAGGAATCAATATGGACAACCTGTTACGTTGTACACATATTAGCTATTTTGTTTTCGTATCAAATAATAAATGCTTTAATAGGGGAAAAATCAAACAACTGAACCTGATATTGAGAACTATTGACATCAAAGTTATGCGTTTATAAGTACCTACGTGATAATACACGTATATTTGAAAGAAATATTAAATCATTTTTCATCTCCATCTCTACCATCCTATTAAGGGATGTTGCGATCGCCTCCTTTAAGGCATGGGCATTGCTGATTTCTGACTCTACATCCTGTTAACCGAGGGTGAGGGAACGACTTACTTCTCACTTGCTTTAACGCACTCAAGTTCCACATCCATAAATCTAATTTTACTAATGAACCAAGCTCTACTGGACGGCACGGCGTTTAACTGATGAGCAGCCGCAGTGGTGTTAAATGAGAAAAAAAGGTGAACACGGATATTGAATGAGCAGAAGAGAGTTATTTGATAAATTCTATATTTTGTGAGAAATCCTGAGTATGATTTTATTTATATTCCCTTTTCTTTTTGTGTAACCCTTCTAGAAAATACTATCACAATCCCTACTAATTTACTATCACAATCCCGATTTGTTCACATGTATTTTTAGGGCGGAATTTTCTGGGGATCTTAAAGCTTTCATCTCAAAGGTACCCTGATTGGAGTAAAAATAATTTGTATTTCAGCTTGAATATAATTTCCATTTCAACGTACACCTAATCAAGGTAATATTATCATAATTTAAAATTTAATCACTCTGTTTTGATAACATGTGTTCCTCAGTTTTAACCCTAGGTGCTGTGTTATTAAATAAAAAAAAATTTTGAGATTTTACCCTATGTATCAAAAATTATTGCAGTTAAAATTCAATTCAAATCGGTTCAGTAATATTTTTACGTAATGCACAAATAAAGAGACAGATAAGCAAAATTCCGTTAGGAAATATTAGAAAGAAAAAAGCAGGGTAAATTTTATTTAGATTTATTGCGCCAAAAGTTCTATTCAAAACTTATTCCATAAAAGTTCTATACAAACCAACCTAGAAGTTTTAGCATGATACTCAAAATAGAGGGACGGACACAGAGATAAAATTTACAAAAAATACGTTTTGGCTTCAGAAAAGTCTAAATTATACTTTCTACAAAATTTTCTAAAGTGTCTTTGATATACGGGTATAAATCCACTACAGTTTTATAATATATGCTATTATAATTCCGGTGAACTATTTTAAATAATCGTATTTGTGGAAAATCAAGAATTTTTTTAATATTTCACAAAAACTATTACTCTATTAGTCATAATGGCTATTTATTTGCCTCATTTCATTTTAACTTCAGAATTTTTTTCAATATTTAAAATGCACAGGATTGTAATAATTTTGTGGAGAGTCGTCGAAAAATTAAAGCTATATGATGCATGAAGAAAGTATGTTAAATTGTCGTTTATTGTACTTGAGTTAAAACACTCATATAAAACTATTTTTTACTTCCTTTTTGAATAGAACCTTAATACAAAATTCAATACACATTAACATAATACGGTCATTATTTACTACGAAATCCAGTTTTTTCCCAATTCACCTAGATATAATGTTTCATTAATTTCATAACATTGGGATATAGCTAAGCTCATGCTGTTGAAGTCTTGTTTGCGTAATATGTTTCTGTACGTATCAGCTCACGGAAACTAGGAATGCGTCGACAAAGTAATATTTAGTTCATTTGTGTTATAAAAATAGATTAAATATCGACCTTCGCCTATCAACCGTCAACCGTTTGTAACAAGAGACAAAAAGTGATTTATTCTATTTCAAGAAAATTAGTTGTCCACATTTAGAATAAAATCAGGGGGCCGATAGTTTAACGCGAACTTTGATTTTATTTAACATTTACGTTTACTAAGTATGTTTTCAATGTTATTTTTAGATTTTAATACCTATGGCTTATTAAAATGTTATGCCATTCAACAATTAAATCAACGAATAAATAAACTTTGTTTAATAATAGATAAATAGTGCATCCTTAAATGTACTTTAAATAAAATATAAACTTTTAATCAATTTTGCTTTGAATTGAATAATTTATATATAATTTATAAGAGTAATTCACTGACTGAGTTGTATATCAACGCACTACCCAAACCGTTAAGTTTAATAACCTGAAATTTTGCATAGGGTCCTCTTTAAAGTCATAGCCTTCTGGAAAAAAGGATTTTGTGAAATTCCCACTTGCACAAAAAAATTGGATCTTCCATATTTTGATACTATGGGGGAAGTAAAAGCTCTGAATTAAAATCTAAAAAAGACAACTACTATGAAAGGTACAAGGGGAATTAGATTTTACATCATATTTATACCGTTGATACTAGTTGAATTCCCCTTTACGTCCGAAAGAGTGCAATTCTCCTAAGTCCGAACGCTTAAGACAGCCGGGGTTGACCTAAGGGTGGAATGATTCCGGCATGAATAGTTTTATATAGTCTACGCTCGAGACCGCCATTCTAGTAATCTGATTATATCTGTGTGTTATTAGAAGAAAGAAGAACGTCGTGTGCAAAGAGGTTCTCTAACATGACTTAAAATGAACTATATGATTTAGAATACATGTACGAAGACACGGACAAAACGACAATTGAATATTTATGCGCAATGTATTCGTTGTAAAATAAAAATTATATATGTAATAACATCACATTTTTTTCTTGTGGATGTTTTTAAAATTTTCTTTTGCTTTTTTTTATAAATATAAAATAGCAAAGTTAACTAGCAAGATGACACATATTCTGACATTACGAAATAGGTACAGAAACAATTTATATTCACGTACAACAAAAGCAACAATCTGTGTAGATGGAGTCAATTTGTATATCACAATCCATAGATTTAGAAAGATGCCGTGTATATAATGACAGGTTGGTTAATGTTACTCGCTTCCATAAAAGTCAATGTTACTCTTTAAAAATCTGCCGATGCAAAGCAGGATATATCCTGTCATGAATCACTTTGCATATTGCTGACAAAAGACAAATTGATGATTTTCGATAGATTATTTGCTGCGAGATTTGTTTAGTGGTATGATGTGTGCAATTTTCCAGTATCCGGAAAATGTACCCTGTACGATTGACAAGTTTAATAATACAGCGATTGGAACAGAAACGGTATTGTGTGTGTTTTGTTGGAATATAGGTTTGATGTTGTGTGGACTCGCTCCTTTATTGATATCATTTTACTGCCCAAAGTCAATTGGAAATATTTCTGAACCAACAGATGATGACAGGGAGAACACTGGTTTTCTTGTTAACATTTAATTTAAATTAGGGTGTATATATCTATATGCAAAATTGTACAAAAAATTGTCATTGTGAATCTTAATACTTTTTAAAAACGAAACTTTACACTAAAAAAAAGAAATATTATATTTAATCCAAATCTGATATTAAAAGACCAATTCCATGACTTATGGCCAAATTTTCTGAATTTTATATAATTAATACTTTTTGAGATATTATTGAAAATATACAGAGAAAATATGTTCACACTCCAAAAGTTAAAATTATGAAAAAAAATCCACGAATACCACGAGTTCAATGGAAAACTGGAGACATGATTCTGGACCTCATTTTATTGTTGAGAAATTTATGACATTTTTATATCTGCCATAGATATATTAGGCAATATGTGATGATGTTGAAAAATAACACTGATATTTCTAAATATACGCAGTTAAATAAAAATGTACCTTAAATATTTATGTCGTTAGTTTTCAAATATGCCGCCTATCAAATTTTTTTTACATCGTTTAACATTTATAAAGGTAAGCGGAAATTGTGTGACCATATCACAAAATCAATTAATAAATTAATCAAAGTTATTTCCGGAAACTTACCACAGGTAAACATAACATTTAATTATATTCGCCGTCAATATTTTCAAGACTTAGACTTAATTAATACCAACACCGAAGGTCAAACTAACTTCATTATAACTAACGAGAAAAGTAAACACACTGGGATGGTAAGTAAGTAGTAGTTTGAAACTGTCGTAAGTTGAGATATGGAAAGAAAGTGTGAATTATGGAATATAACTATACAAGTTTATGTACCTAAATTGAACTCACGGGTATAAATACAATATGTAGCATTAAAACGAATATATGTGTGTGTATATATATATATATATATATATATATATATATGTATACATACATACATATATATATATATATATATATACGTGATTCTGCATCAAATTTTACCTTTAATTTATTCTGCCTTCGATCAATCTTTTATTCAGTGCTTCATAACTTTTTTTAAAAAATTTACAACGACTCATAAGACGATCTATATTGATTACTTACTTATTTTGAAATCGATTTATTGATATCCGGATTATCTTAATAATGTAAATGCACAAATGATAGTGTTGGCTTATCTTGCTCTCGTATCTTCACGACTACGAATACATATTTTGAAGATAAATATATATATATTTCGATTTTATCCCGGGTTAATATTTATAAATTACCTCGTTAACAGTAAGAATGTGAACATAACTATGTTCGTATATTTAAACAGTAAAGGTATAATATTGTATTAATTTTTCCATAATGCTAAAAAAATGTATTTATTTAACAAACGTTAAAATAGTAAGCATATTAAATCGTCTTCGTCAAAACTTTTTCATCCTAAGATTAATACAAAACTATGATGCAACGTTTTTATTCGAGTGATGCTGCAGATAATTATATATATGTGTATATATATATATATATATATATATATATATATATATATATATATATATATATATGTATGTATATATATATATATATATATATATATATATATGTATATATATATATATATATATATATATATTTGATCGGAGTTGCCTTAATCTTAACGGATACATTGTTTACCTTTTACGCTTTAACTCATGAAAAAGCAGCTCTTGAAAAAATAAGAAAATAAGTTCCGATATTTAAAATTACCTTGAAATAAAATATAAATAAACTGCAGCTATTTAGAATTTTACGAGGTAAAGTATGTGTGTTTCTATGTAATTATGAAATTATTTGCAGCCTATGTAATATGTTATGTTATCTTGTAAGGCAAACACACAGTAATCCACAGAAAGGTAAGTCGGAATTTGAAACAATTAACAACTTCTCAGAATACAATTATTGTATTACTGGTTACATAATTTCCTCTCATTGTAAAATTGTCAATATTTTTGTTTTAGTTTGATATAAACAGTTTAATTTAATGTTATATTTACTCATCCTAGGGATGTGTACAATTACGTTTAGTTGCAAAGAATAGCAAGGAAGGCCGACAACCAAATAAATTGAATAAACGGTCCACGACAATAATAGCAGTAGTTATATAGTTAACAACGATAAGACTTTAACAACGAGCTACTTCACTCAATATTCGTGTTACGGCGAAGATAAGAATTAACATTGGTCAGTTAATGTTGAAGTGTTAAAGCCGAAAATGTTAAGTAGACGTTTAAAATTTATAGTATTGGGAATATTAACTTCAAAATAAGAAAACCAATGAGAATTTTATTTTTGAACATTCATTCAAATTATTTTCTTTATTGAAAAAAAATCATTTCTTCAAATAGAGATATTGAATATATTTGGCGTTAATTTTGTAGAAAATCATTATTCACAATTAAATGAAACTAGGTGATGTAGTATTATTTCTACTTTCTTTAATTTCTTTACCACGACCTAGGTTTCGTTGTATTACAACATCTTCAGGTGGGGTATTAGCAAAGATCTTTGCTAGAAATATATGATAGAAATATAAATCCATTTGAAGAATAAATGGTTTATATTTTATCTGCAACAAAGACTATATTACAAGTTACCCGTCTATCTTCATTCTTCGCAAATTTAATTAGAAACAAATTTGGTTTCTACAGATGATGCATTAAAATACCATACACTAGGCAATATATTTAGATGACGAAAAAATAATAAAAATATTTGTAAATAATTTGATAGAAATATTTTTCAAGGGATCCGCATCAATCGCCGCTTTAATCATTGAAGTTTTATATTTATGTCTAAGTGAATACTGAACCCTCGTAGTACGAGATCCACTCGTTACTAACAAGTTTCATTTTTATTCCACCATATAATTAATCCATTTATAGGCCTAACCATAACGACATTTTATAAGATTTCTGAGAACTGAATTCAAATAAAAAATTTTCCGAATTCAAACCTAAGATTTATTATATAGAGAATTATTATGTAGATAATTTTATTATATAGAAAAGTGAATGGATACACGTCAGAAAAAAAATTATGGCATACAATTCTATATAACAGACGACTGGAAAAATCATTCTCTTGTGAGGTTTCAGTTGTTACAAATTAATTGAAATATCATCTTGATTGAAAGAGAAATATATTTGCTGAATTCAATTTATCAGTAATTTTTAACCTCTGACGTAATAAAATATACATATATAGATGTTTTTCGTGAGAAACAATTAACACGTCTTATTGATTTGTCGTAGTTGCGACAGAAAATATGAATAATTAATAGGGAAAATGATGGTATTTCAATAGTTTTCCAAGTGGGAGTGTAGGGTCATTTGTATTTCAAAATGAATGGTTTTAACATCGATCAAGTTTATATTTTCTTTATGATCGGACTTCAATGGGAAATTGTATAAGATAGAGCAAAACATTTCTACATAAAACAACGTATTATACGTCCTATTTAAATGTCATAGAAATATAAAATTATGAAATGCAGTCGCATTATGAGAATATATTGACAACCCTTGGACTCCATGTACGCTTTCATTCTTTAAAGTGAGTCTGACGGCAGTCAACAGGAGGCAACTAATGGAGTGCAAGCGGCCTTTACCGTCCGACTGTCGCCACCTTTTCTTTACATTGCTGCCCCTGCGTCTTGCGAGCGAGCGTCTTGCAGGGGCCATTTGATCGATGCGGGTTACTTGAGAAGCAGATGTGCATCGAGACAGAAGGGTTGCGAAACGAAGCTTTGTTTAGTGGTACATTGATGGGGCGAGGCCTGTTTTAGACAGACATTTATCTGTTTGTAAGGGGGACTTGAAGTTTATCTAAGAAGTACACTATTATTATTCCGATATGATAGATATTTCTAGTTCTCAAACTTTTCCTGGTACCACTTATTAAAAACATTTCAAAAAAATTAAATATAATTTGATATATTTAAAAATAATATGCAAATAGTTCCAAGTAAACAGCTCAAAGAGTTTTAGAATTGCATCATTCCGATCAGTACAATAAATTTCTATTGAATAGTGAACCAGATGAGCGGGGCAATTTTACGTTATAAATTATTTTCCTTTTCCTGAATGTATCCTGGCATAAGTTGAAACCCACTTTATTACAATTTTCTGAAAACTTGACTAATTGTGAAGCAAAAATAGAAGTAATGTCAGACTATATTTACTATCTCTACACATTCTAGGGAATATTTGTTATAAATTATATATGTCTTCATTGTGCCATTATGCCAAGAGGGACTATAGTAAGAATATGGATTATAGCAACATTAATAGTGAGTTTTCATGAAATGTTTGTAAATTTTCATTTAGTTCCTTTATATTTTCTGCTCAATTTAATGTACAAGTCAGATTTTATAATAATAAACACGTTTTTTTCCAAACTGCATAAGTGGAAAAATTTCTTTGAGCAATTTTGTTAGTTATATTTCTTGTTCCATGTTATCGACATACAAGTTACTTTAACTATGCGACTAGCAGCGCTGCCGATGTAATATTGCTGTATATCTTAAGATCTGTAATCCAATCTGGCTTTATTTACCGTTTAAGATATTTAATGTAAGTTTGCTGAACTTTAAGTCTCTTATCGATATATCTCATTTTGTCTACAATAGATGAATTATTTAGGTCGCTTGTATTCACTGGTAGACTAGATTGTCTCCGTCCATCTCTAAGGACGAGACTCCGACCTTGGTTGTCACGAGTGTTTCTGATGAAGACGATTTGGCTTTTACTTAAAGTGCATTGAGAGATAGATTGAACTGTATCTGCAGTTTTGAGACGCAGGGTATGTACTACATTTTCATTCACCGCAATGAATAGAGCTATACAGTAAAGGGTCTTCAAGAGTACTTACACCAGCGTAGTAAAATCTATTTGGAACAATTTTGGGACGTGGTTTCTTTATTTAAAGTGACTTGGTTTAGAGCAAACAATTTTATAGTCGTCCGGAATGTTTGCCAAGTATCCATAACGAAGCGCTACAGTGGCATGTGATAAGTGTTACAGGATCAAAGAAAGCCTCTAGTGTCATCTATTTGTGGTGAATATTTTGTGTTTATGTTATGATTTACCGATATTGTTTATGTCCTTTTATTGAAATAAAACTTGATACAGGGTTAACTACCCTGTATCAAGTTTTATACTATAGTTAATTTACTATAGTTAATTTTTGTTTTAATAAATAAAAGGAATTAAATTAAAATATAAGAAAATTATAAGAAAGTAGTGCAAAAATTAAAAACAAAACATTCAAGCACTACGAGGGTTCCGTATATATTTAAGCATTTAATGGTACATGATATTCCTATTAAACTATAGGATAAATTTTATTTTTTGGAACGAAAATATATTGTCTACCCTGTCCTTCACAGGCGCATATTAAAACAAATTGTTTTCTAATATAACTACAAATTTACGATTTTCGTTTACTCGCGCTGTAAATCCTCGCTGCTTACCAAATTTCATGATTGTAGGTTAACGGGAAGTATCCTATATATTTTGATTTATTTGTGAGTGTTAAAATATGCTGTATAAATGACGGCTTTTTAAAGTTCCTCTTGATTGCGTTGACTTAGGGGTTTATTTTTTTACCTCTTCAATAGATCGTAGACCTGAGTATTTGATATCAATTTCAACTTGATACTTCCACACGCCCTGAGAAAAAGGAATTTGAAACACCAATAGGCGGACAATAAATGGATCCTATAAGGGTTCTTTTTTCCTTTTTAGGTACGAAACCTTAAAATTATTAACAAATTAGTTAATAATCGTCTTTTAAATTTAATAGTAGAGATATAACGGGCATATTTCTGTATCTCTATTGCTCCTACAAAATATAATAAGCATTACTAAAAATGACAACACAAGTCATTATTGCCCTACTTGTCTATACATTAACCTTTAAAATTGGGCCCCTTTGAAAGGTTTCTAAAAGTACCGGTGTAAGATTTTCCCTTTTTAATTTTTTAAATGATATCAAAGGTTTAAAGTTTTGATAATATTGGCGAATAAGCAATGCCTTCCAACTTCTTTCACCTGAAATACCAACATGCGAGTTCAGTTTTTGATACGTGTTATTATATTAGAACAAATAATTATTTCAAAACATTATTATTAGATGTTTTTTAAAGTGAAATAAAGAGAAAATTTTGTCCCGTTGTATTCTCTTTAGATATATACCGTACTAATTAGTTTACCGTTTATCTCTGATAAAGAGTTATACATACAGCGTTTGTCTATCTCTTTGTTAGAGTTTTTTTCCATAATTCCACAAAGGGTTTTTCTTAGATTTATGTGGCGTGTAAGGAACACAACAGACAAAAATTGGAAATTTATTTCAAAATCGCAGGCAGACATTTTAATTATATTATTCAGTTTTAAGGTTTAAGGCATGTTGACTTGTGAGGTTGTGGACTCCGTTTACCTTCATGAGATTTTTATGAGGATTTCGTTTTCCTAAAATTTATACGTAGCCTGCAATGGAATAAAGTAAAAATAAAATAACATCTGTCCTCAGAAAATACGCAAAACAATAAGGAAAATAATACTAAAAAGCAAAGCTTACGCATTTACGATGGTATTAAGTAGGCCAAAATCTGAGGCCACAGGTCCACGTGTAGGTGCACGTGTCGCTCTGAAATACGGATTCCGTTTCGCTCGCTTATATACTTAAAGTTTTTATTTTAAATTACAATTGACGGTTCAATTGAGGGGTTTCAAAAAAATCTTTTTATTTTGTTCTCAATAATGAATGTAAAGACAATTTTAGTCAAAGTCGCTCCTCTCGGCGATTTTTTTTTGGTTTCTTTTCTTTGTTTTAACCATATTGAATTCTTTGGATTTAATATTCGCTTTACAGTTTTAATTCAGTTTCATTATTTTAGGTGTCCTTTTTCTAATAGATACATCGGTTTGGCAAAGATAAGAACAATTAAGGGGTAGTATTTTTTTTCAAAAATATTCAAAAAAGTTTTGGTTAATTTGGACTATTTTGTTAATTTACAGTAATTTAATTGAATTTGTTAATTTACAGTACTTTGGTTAATTTACAGCAAGGCATTTTTTGCGAATTTCTCTCAAAAATATATGAAAAATATTTTTACCTTATAAGGCGTTTATTATGGAAAGACAATTTACATTTGAACAGAAAAAAACATTTGTATTCGCAGCATGTTCTCAATCATTTAAATTATTTTTATCTTTAAAAGATTCACTATAAAAATGAATTTTATTTATTTTGCATACATAAACATATAATTATAATTTGTGAGTGAATTTAATGCAGTAAATTAGTTATTTTGATCCTTTTTCTTTGTTTGTAAACATTTTGTTAGTTTATTTTTGTACTGACTCCAATTGGTGTAATGATATTGCCATGCAGGTAAAATTTTAAAATCTATCTTTTATGGAAAAAATAATATAATTCTAATTGATAAATTTTAGGAACTAATTTTAAAATGACATATTCTGAATAGATGTATTATATGGCATTTCCATATTAATAATTCATAACTTAGTAATTCGAAACGTGGATATAGTGGACTTCATTGTGATGGTTTGGTTCACAATTTAGCACCATTTGCATTCATTTATGTGCTTATGGGGTGTAGTTTTTCACCTTTAGTCATTTAAAATACAGAAATAGTAAGAAAATAAAGTAAACATTTGGTAAGAGCTTTGATAAAGAGTGTTTCCTTTCGTATTTTTCTATATCCAAAAAGCACTGCACGCATCTTAATTTAACTACTACGTATCCAGGAAAAACCTGCAATATAAAAAGATGAGTAGTCGGTTATATTATTTAATAAACTCGGAATATATTTGATTATAACTATCCTTACGTACATGGTTTATAATTGCTAAAACAACTGCCCATTTTTGTTTAATATTAATGACGTTACTTGAATATACTTTTAGATATTTTTTTTTAACATTATAAATCTAATTTTTTATTAAGTATTATAATCATCATCTCATCATCTCATAAATCATTTGAATAGAAGAGCCATAACTTTTAATCTAAGCAATTACTAAAATTGTGTACATGTTTTATAATAAATTTATTTTACATTTTTCCTAGCAAAAATGACCTGCCTCAAAAGAGAGAACTTGTTTTAAAGACTACTTAACTTTCTAGAGCTAAACATGAGAAGAGACGTCAAACAATGAACTGCGTCTGGTAGTGGCAGACCCCATGGTCAATATCTGCCCCGAAACAGAGCGCCGAGTACCTTTTTATTTTAAGATACATCCACCCCATAGATGACATGCCAACTTTCTGACCTCTGTGATTTAAATGAATTATTTTTGGAAAGTGTTTCATTATCATCTTCAGTTCTTATGATTTATTACAATTTTGTTTTATGCAAACAAGCTTTTAAAAAGAAAATATCCTATTGATCGTGCATGTGTGTTTGTGCGTGTGTGTATGTGTGAGTGTGTGTGTGTGCATTGCGTGTCAGCGAGCGTGCGTGCGTGCGTGTGTGATTCAATATACTACGAAAATAATGCAAGTGATTTGTTGGAAAGATATCTACCTTTACTTAGATAAGTAATTACACTAATAAAAGGTCATCTTGGATATTTTTTGTAGAACCACTCTGTTAAATAACAATACCTAAGGTATTTCTATCTATCTAAATATATCCGTCCGGTTACTTACACAATTCCGTACAAAGTTTATTATATAATTAGCTCACGCTATCTTAACTTAGAAAGTGCGCACTCATAAGAGCTCGAAACTCTTCATATTGTTAGTTTATCATCGGAGACTGTTTAGTTTACTTCTCAGTTATAATGAAGTTTACCTTAAGATAGTTTGGACTTTCATGCTGATATTAATTTCATCTGTCGATTTATTTAATCGAGAATCTTTGTGAAATTTGTGTGTTGTGTTTCAAATTCAGTTTTAATTTTTATTTATCGTCGGGAGATACAAATTTTTTTGTATTATAATTTATTTTTAAATTGGTCATTTATTTCTTTATTGCATTTTACCTAAAAATAAAATAAACATACGATTGTGAAATATTCAAAGCAATACTTGGTAAAGAGCTTTAAAGAATTAAGTATGCACAGAGAGTCAAGTTAGGTAAAGTATATTTGAAAGAAGTGAGAGTTTATTTTGTTATACAAGGTTTTCTAAGTATTTAGTTTAGATTGTGTACCTGTATACCTATAAAAATACATAAATATTAATTAATTAAGAGGATCGTATATATCTTTTCTCAAACAAATATTTAGCAAAATAACATTTCGTTGAGTGGAGAAACAATAATTATTTTTCTTTTTTCCAACAAATGAAGAACCCCTTACTAGACTTAATTTGAATAATTTATAATTGACATTCAAGATTATTTTTAACTAAATATCATTGTTTTCTCGTTTCACGATGCACGATTAGCAATTTGAACGGTCGTCATTTCAAAATATTAGCTCAATTTTATTCCATTACAAATTTAGATTTTAATAACGCTATTTTGTGCCAAGTTTTAGTGCATTCGAATGAGAAATGTGACTTTTGGTACATCTTGTGTTGGTACTTTAGCGCGCACAAATGGATACTTTAGCGGCACGTACATACACCCGCATGCGCGCATGCATTTACGCACGCTCGCATGAAAGCAAGCGCGCACGTTCGTACGCGCCTAGATGCATAATCCAAAGATCATCGTCATGATCTTAAGATCCTAGGACAAACATTTTAATAATTTAGAAACCCTGTTATTTTTACATTTTAATGTAAAAAAAGATTATCGAGGGTCTGAAAAAAGTACAAATTATCAATTTTAAAAATGTTGAAGTTACGAATAATCACTGTAAAAACTTTTGATAGTAGTCAAAAAAACAAGTTCTAGGAAATTCTATTGGAATTATTTCATTGGTCATGTAAATGTTGTTCAGAGTTTTCGTTGCTATATTTACCGTGATCATTCATATTGCAAGGAAAATGTTTATACCTTCAATATTCATTAATGTTCATTAATGTTGATACCTTCATAACACTTACATACATTTTTAGAAGCGCATGGAAGTTCCAGATATTGGAAGATATATATTTGGTTACTTTGGCTCTGTCTAACTCTATTTAATATTTCGCCTTGATTGTTTACCTTGCTCAATGTGAGGGAGGTAGATAAAACTTGTCTTTACTCTTATACTAAGCTAACTTTTAATATAGTTATTGAAGGTATATGGTAATATTTTATTTTCGTCCATTTTTAAAAATGTCTTTATAAATATTAATTCTAGTATTGATAGTAAAAAAAATCTTTTTTTTCTTATGAAATATTTATTTTAACAAATACAATATGATATATAACATTTCAAAAAACTGATCTACTGCATTCATACACTTCTTAATTTAGATATACCAAATAATTAAATAAACGATGGTTTCATTATCACTTTCTATCGGTTGATTGGAAGTGATGATGAAGTCATCTTAGAAAATTAACGAATTGAAAATACGCAATTTATACAACCACAGTTCAAAAATTGTAATAAATAACTTCAATATATTTAAGTAGAAGTACGTTTAATCAGACACATAAAGTATGTTTTGCGCGTAGAGTGTATTTTTTAAAATTTTTTTTATTAGTGTATTATTCAATAAAAAGAAACGTTTCAATGTAAACATTTTTCAAACTTTCAATATAAACGCGAGAAAGTAACCTTTAAGATAGATTAGGGCCTAAATAATGATTCCAAGTTATGCGCACTTAGTTTCATGTAGTTCCGCTATCAACTTGTATACTTGTGTTTCCCGTAGTCAACTAGTTTACTTTCTCTCAGCTACGATACACCAATGTACATATGACAAATGCCATATTAATAATGAACATTTAATCTTCTCGTTAGTTGTAATAAAGTTCACGGTTAGTTAATTCTCTGCCTTTCATCTCGATATTAATACTAGCCCGTAATGTCGATCGTAGTAATATTGACTGGGAAGTATGGAAGTTTAGTATGCACGGTGTCAGGGAATAGATGTCGAACAAAGAAAGACGCTATTCGTTGGCTTTGAAGGAATGTATTGTCGTTGAAATAAAACGTAATACTCGCCCTTTTTGTAACTGAGTGCAAAAGAAAAAAATATTACACAACTCTTTTTAATATACCCAACACTTGCCGGAGTGCGGTGTTTACCCGCAGTGGCGATGTCTTCGCAGCTGTTCGTGGGTTATTCCTCGGGTGGCGCTGAACAATGTGCGCAAGTATCATGTGTATGGAAAAGATGACTAATAATTACCAATATTATTTTCAATTCTCTGAAAAAAATCATCTTTTAAATTTTATTATAACAACAATTAACTTTTTTTCAGTCAATGAACAATGTCTTCCTTTGTCCGACACTTATTCCCGGACACGGTATATATTCATAATGTATGAAGTGTATTTCGTGTTGTTTATTTTTTGTGTTATATTATTATTAATAGTTCATGTGTACCGTAAACACATGCTGAACTTAAAATAGCACATGAAACTAAGGTTTTACATCAAGCAAAAGAATTGTTTTACTCGAACTTAACAAATATAGTTCAATGAAACTTATCATAATTCTATTATTTTCTCTATTTTCTAAATTTTGCAATCATAATTAAAATTCAAGAGGCGAAGCCATTTTTTGAAATGTTTTTCTTTTCAATTTATTTGAATTAACGAGCGTGTTAGGGGTAATTTAATATAGTGTCAAAAAATATGTCGCATTATTTTAAAAAGGACAGGAATGTATATGCGTGTATATATATATATATATATATATATATATATATATATATATATATATATACATTTGATTGTGAATAATGAATTTCTACAAAATTGAAGCCAAATATATCCAATATTTATAAAGGAAAGGCTAAAACTAGTAGGAAACACAAGGAAGTCTTAAGTTCCGTACAAAACCAAGGCTGAGAACAATAGCTCCGAATGGAGAAAACGTAGTTTTTGCATAAAATTATTTGTAAAATGAAACTTTATATAAAAATAACTAGACCTTTATGATAGCCAACCAATAGAAAAAGAAACACCAAAATCGCGACATTTTGCATGTCCTCATATGTACGATTACATATGTACGTACATACAGACTAACGGACAGAGACTTGTATGATTTTTCAAAGGCAAATTTAAATCAAAACAAATATTTTAAAATGATTAATCTTTGTGCATGTTTTTTGAGGAAGGTCTATTTTTTCTAAAAAAGCTACATTGAAAGATGATTACTCGCAACATTGATAAATCGTCAAAACTTGAATTTCCGCTGTAGTAGATAATAAAGCACACACTCACGATGATGTGCAATAACAATTTATGTACTTATACTCTCGCTATATTCACAAATGTTTCAGTCATTTATACTAATTTTTGTGTATAGTTATTGCCGTATATTTCAGTTTCAATTTCAAGCAGAAATAACATACATATTTGTATAATTGGAAGTGAAATTAATTAGGTGGATATCATATTCAAGGCATCTGTTTTATGACTCTTAAGATACAGAAAATAATTAGAATAGTTTCATATATCATTAAACGTAGCTTGAATATATTCGGAGTTAATTTTGTAGAAATTCATTATTCACAATGCTTTGCATCGCACGAAACACACAGCTTTCTAAAGTTTTCCGAAATTTAATTCGGAGTCGACGGTACAGTATCGCCAATGTAGCCAAATCGGCTGTTTTAAAATATTGAATATATTTGGCGTTAATATTATAGAAATTCATTATTGTGATTAAAAGTAGCCTTTACTATACGATATAAACGTCTTAGGACACGAAAAACTATCTTTTTAAATTAGAATTTTTATTTTCACTTGAAATTTTCTGTGATGAGGCCAAACTATATATTTTCAAGGCATTGATGTAGAGTTTTAGTAAATTCTAGAAATATTAGCTGAATGCGACAATTCGATGATATACGATCATGTGTTAAAATTAAATATAATGAAGCAAATATACATATATAATATAATAGTTTAAAAGTCTTAACGTGGAATATAAAACTCTTAATAGATGAAACTTTGAAAGCTTTCAAAAATTATTAATTATTTTTGAAAAATTATGCTGACGAATAAATGATTTTTGCCGATAAAGAAAATTATTAAATCTTTTGTATTGCTTTTATTCAATATTGAGACATTTTAGATTTTTCTGACGAATTATCTAAAGATAATAATGTGTGGGTCCATGCTGAAGAGATTTTATGAGGAAGTCCAAAAATATTAACAAAATATTAGAAACACACTGCCTATTATGATTTTATTTGACAACAGTGTCAAAATATTTTTTTTTTCAAATAATGAATTTTTCCATGAACAGTAATTTACATATAACGAATAAATTAATTTTTGAAGTACAGTGTTGGAAGTCGATGACTATTAAATATCATGGAGAAGTAGTTATACAAATATATATCAACTGTCGTTAATACTTACCTGTTCCAAAAAGTTCTAGTGACTTTATATACTGCCCTTGTGAAAGATATTTCACACGTAGGCGGAAAATTGTCGACGGTTCACAGCAAACTTTCATCATTATAAACTTGGCTCTCACGTTTTATTGCTTGAGAGTTAATATTCAATATTATTTTGTGTTGTGGTAATAAAAGCTCTATTATTAGTCGCTTTCAAATTTGTTGACAGCTTTCATATGAAAGTTATTATATCACGTAATTTAAATTTGATATCAAGTGCCAGGAGGACGTGATTAGCTAACAATTTTTTTAATATAAAAAAGTTAGTAAACTTTTCTCGATGGGTAAGAAGGTGGGATAAGACGAGTAGTGAAGGTAAGATCGGGTATTCACGTTATAATTTAAACAAAACGCAATACGTGCAGGATAATATACTAAACTAATAAAAAGGACCATGTATCACTTAGTCGTTTGTTAAATTTCTTAATCTGTTCCTGAAGAGCTTTTAAAAGTTTGACTATTAATTTTAAAAATCGTTTTGGCGTCGCTACGAACGACGTGAGGTTAATCATTTTTTTATAATATACATAGGAGTGGAAAAAATAATAGATTAGAAGAGTTTAATGCTGATGTTGAGGAGGCTGGAAATTATTGGCCTATATGATTTATGAAGTGCCAACAAAAAGGTCCACAGGAAAACCGGAAGACATTTAAGGTCAAATTTGTATAAAGGCCAAATTTTATTATTAATCCCTACCTACTAAGTTTACAAAATATAAACAACTGATATTTGTACTCGGCTATGGAGCTGTTAAAAGATTCTTACTAACAGAGAAGTTACCTGAAACAGTGTCTTTGCCAGAAATATAAGCGACTAGTACAGCAAAGATCTACATCAATACCATTAGTCATTATCTATAATGGCATTCCTTTGTATAAAAATGAAACTGGATGATTGTGGATGGGTGATGGAATATTACTATACTAGTACTCCTTCAAAAATTAAAGAATAGTAACCTAAAAGTGTTAATGGCATCTCCGACTAGGATAAATGATGATATAAACAGTTCTTAGGTCAATATTGGCTGGATAATAATTACAATTATTGTCCTCAACGAATGCATGTGACCTATTATATTTTAAAGCATTAAAATAGGTTATTGTATTTTAGCATTAAGATAGGTTAGTCTAAGATGAACATTAACCTATAGAATAAGTTTTAAAATTCATAATTTTTTTCATTCGGTTCGCGGAATTTTAGTAATAATGTGTTATGAAAAATTACACATGGTATATTTGATAGATTTTGTTCCGAATGCTTTTGGATAAAATTTGCTTAAACAATTATCCATTGCTCTTCGAAGCGAATGTAAAATTTTACTGAATTAGATTATAATAATATTTAGTCATAATTTATTCTAGCAATTCATTTTTTAATGTTTTATATCAACGGTGCAATTCTCGACGTGGATATATACTTATGATTAAAGATAAACTAGAATAACATTTTGTTTATGATTTATCATTTATTGTTTCTAAGGACATGCAACAAAATACCGGCAACAGTAAAATACAAATAAAGTTAAAGGTTTAAAAAGTGTTATCTTCCTAATTCACTACTTGAGAAGATAATTAGAGGGATACCACATACACAGGTGAAAGGGTTAAAACAGGATGGATATCGTGTAAAGAAACAAAAAGTTAGCATTAGATGCAAATTTCATTATAAAATTAATTGTCACAGTTAAACTATCAGTTCTAGTTTTAATACAATTATGTTTACTTGTGAAAGAATTGGTTTATGTTACTTGTGAAAGAATTGGTAGCGATTTGAACTTACCTACATATCAGAAGATGATAGCTAGTCACAGAATTCAAGGTCAATTTGTTATCAACCAATCACAAAGATCTAGTTTTTACGTACGTTAATGCAGATATTTCCTAATATAATACGAAAGTCTGTGTTCAATAATATCTACAGTTAAAAGAAATTTCATACTCGAATAAAATATCTTCTGAATGGATTCTAAAAAATTCATATAAGTTTTTAGTACAGAACAGATAGTCATTTTTTTATTAATGTGCATGTTTTCCAAATAATTAAACTGCCAGTATCGAATAAAGTTTTAAAGTTGACAATTTTTTTGTCATCCCCCACGGTCCACCTTTTTTCGGGGCTCCCTTTTGTGCTGAAGGAATATTAAAATTAAATAAACCTCAATTATTTAACAGCCTTAAAATTTAACATAAACCTTATGAAAATCTCTCGAATTTATATAAAAGAAGCTGTATTTTATTTCACGAAAACATTATGTTTAATTTAGAGTATTGGACGTATGTACGAGTAAACAAAACAAATATAAGAAAACATTTCTATTGAAGATAATTTTATAGACATAGAAAAGGAAATTCTACCCAAATTTGTAAAATCACATTTAAGAAATAATTGCCAAAGTGTGATTTATTTTTTAACAAATTTTCATGCAATCATTCTATATATATATTTCTGAAGCTTCATACCTCAAACGGTAAAACGAAATCCTTGTAAAATCACTCACGTATCGGTCTTTCTATCTGTCAATTTGAAATTTGGCATAATAAAGGATATTACCCCTCATATATTTCAATGTTGTCATAATATTTGTATGGAATATAATGTGAATGTTATAAAAAATATGTATATGGATATTTTATATGTAGAGATACTGTGGGGCGTCGTTTGAAAGAGATAGTTGAACATTAATTCAATATTTAAGATTAGGAAGAATTTATTAGTGTTGACTTATGATAAGTAAAGCGACCTCAATACTGGTATACGATACTAAATCTGCCAGACACGCATGTGGTCGGTTGTTTTATTTATTTATAATTTTTTTATTTTGGAGATATAAGAGCTAATTGCGGAATATTTTTCCTTTATATTGTACTACCGCAGTGACTCTCATTTAATACCAAAAAAGATGCAGTTCTACGTAGGAGTGAATTTCTGTATCACTGAAAATAATGAGGAAAGGGTTTTTAAGTGAAAACTAACGGTCGATCAAGATCCTTCAAGCAACTACACGATTGTATTTTTGAACTAATATTAATAACAAACTGCGTCCAGGACTTTGAAACTTTTGATTACTTATGGATCTTCATGTTTCTGATACCTTATATATATTTTGTCCTTATTTAATATGAAGGACCCCTGAACAAAATGTTTATTATTTACATGAGAAAATATATCTCATGTGCAATATATCTAAACGTGTGAAATTTTTCAGCAAAGTCCGTTAGATATGGAAGGTTTACTCAGCAAATATTAGATTTTGGCTTATGTTTAAAGAAGTACAATTGCATTTTCAACCTTTTAATAATTAAATTTTCTTTTCAGATATCGCTAGCCTCAAGCGGTATTACGTGGAATTGCTCAATCGTCAAATAAGTGACACGTGCCAGAAGAACTGGAGGAATATCGTATAAAGTTATTGCTAAAGTAACTTTATAATTAAACAACTTAATAATTAAGGTGCAGAAATTGTGAAAAAAATAAATATATACTCAAGCTGCATTTATCATAACAAGCTAGATAAAGTGTCTGCTTATTAGTAGTAGACGCAAATTAATATTCAGCTATTTAGTTGACTATATTATACAGCACGTCAATAATACTACCTGTATATAATATACATTTTACGTCAATTTGTCTTATTATCTGTCATCTCATGCCACAATATTTAATTTTTTTGGCGAGCTCCTTATCCATCCCTCCCTCAAAGCTTTTACATCTCAAACGATTTTACATCTCAAAAAAATTAATTTTTCCTCACATTATATTATCATTTAGACCAAAACTAAAAATTGTATTGTACATCCTACCTGTAAGCGCACCTCGAGTTTTGATGAATCACGTGATTATAAATCGGGAAATTTTACAAGGAATCAACTTTTAAAATATATTTTTGAAAAAAAAAAAGATTCCCTCTAAAAAGCATACCATCTGCTAACTTGCTAAAATATTTTTTCGGTCGATAGACCAAATATCAGATTCCTTAAAGTTATTAATTTTTGTAAATTAGTATCAACAAAAACTTCTTTTTTTCATGCTTGATAACTATTGTCGACCTTTTTTGCAGATCTTCTTACCTAGGATCTTTTAAATTCTAAAAATTTATTTATTAGGTATATGACCGCTGAGGATGTTTTAATTGATTGTTGCCTGAGTATTGTTTATAATTAACAAATGTAAACATATACAAATGATATTAATGGAAAAGCGTGGTGTACACTTTCGGTTTCACGAACGTTTTGAAAGTATGAAAAATGTCATTTTTAAAATACATTCGTATATTTACGTTGCCTGAAATATTTTATTTCTGATGAGGTTTCGCTTATAAGGGAATTTTAAGTGGAGTACGAATGTATTTTTCTTAGATTTTTATTTTTATCAAGGTCAATCTATCTTAATAGCTTCGATACCTGAAAGTTCAAAAATAAAATTTATGTCGATTTCTAATATTGTTTTGGTCACATGAACAAAATATTTGTTTGAAGACAGTTATAACCCAAAAAGTAGTAGAGCGATGTTTAATATATGGTAGTTAATTTAAAATATTATCTTTATTGTACCCCACCACATATGTGTATTTCAGGTACAAGACTGCTTTGGAATTATGAATAATTTTTTAACTTATACACATTTACCATAGCACCTTATTACGAACTTATTTACCCTCATAAGTAATTTTTTTATATAAAAATATACGTCTGTTTTAATGTACAAGTTTTTAAGGGCCTTGCTGGTTTGAAAAGGAAAAAGAATAATTTTCTGCTTAAAATTGAAAACAAATTATTAGATTAATCTATACAACTGTTGTTAAGTTATCAAAATGTTTCATTAACATTTATGAAACGACAGTATTATAGCAGGTGTTTTTCAGTATTCTGTCTTTACATATAAGGTTTACAGTCGTTCCGAATGCAATAAAGTATGCTTACATGAAATAAAAAACGATTGATTTGTTTTTTAACTAAATAATAACAATTTTAATTTATTTATTGGTTATTTACTGAGTTTAATATATATGTGTATGTATATGTGTATGTATATATATATGGCGGACTTATTGCAACGAAAACAATCTATTTATAGCCAAGCAGAATACCGGTCCAACCCTGCGCGATGAGCGGGCGGTAATCGAACTTGGGATCCTCCGATGCGTAATCAACCCAACATACCACGGTGATAATATTAGTGCAATTTAACTTCATAATTTTGTATTTATAAGCTTTCATTAAGAGGAATAAAAATGCTATTTGGTCAGATATGGACTGAAAGAGAATGCCACTTCGTGGGATGTAATGAAATGTGCATGAACATTTTTTTTCCATTATTCATTCACATTAATATGGAAATTACATAAACCAAGACTCTTCGTTTATTGCGATATAATACTAGTACCTACCATCATATTACTTAAATATATACAAGTACGATCTGAAATTCCGCTATCAGTTTCTCAGGGGAAAAACTTAAATAAATATATGTGGATGCTTTTAAGAATAGACGTACCTCAGCAACGAAATCTGATAAGTACTGAAAGCCGCGCTAAATTCCAGGAGCTGAAGTATTTTAATGTTTTGATACAAATTTCAATGTTGTTTTCCCCCACGAGATGCAAAGTGAGCATAGCAATTGCATACTTACGCAGTGTTTGCTTCCTGTTTCGAATAGTTGAGGCTTGTAATAGATTAAATATTTCGAACAATATTCTCGTCTGTTTACGAAGATGGTTGAACGGTAATGTGATTGTATTTGCGGATCGAAATATTATTTTTAGTCGTTTTTCGGTCGTCCACTGACAAAAGCTTTAAAACAACTTGTGTCGGCGTCTGTCACAAACATTTTTTATCATATATATTTAATGAGTTATGGCAGTTTTCAATAAATTCGTAGAATGGAAACTTCGGTGTAGGGTAATCCTCGGATAGATGTTCCCTTTTTAATGTAAATAAGTACATAAGTTAATTATAGTTACAGTTATTTGCAGATGCAGTTCATGCATGTGATAACTTAGTTCTATTCGAATAACGAAAAAGTTTTATCACCCAGTAAGTAACGACATGGAGTATGATAAATGTTTTATATGGACGCTTCTGCTTATTTTTTTCTAAAATCGTTTGTACGTTTATAAACTATCAATTTATTTGTATCTTTCCGTGAAGGACTCTAAAAGATTTTTTGTACAGAAACTCGATACTTATGTGAAACATTTAATGATTCTGAACCTTTATTATTTGACTGCATTGTTAATGTTGAAGTTCTTTAGTGATATTTAAGATTCAATTGTGACTTATGCAAAAAAAGCAATGCAATTGGTTGTTCATGTAAATTTTTGAAATAATAAATATATTTTCATACTTTCAAAGATTTTCTAATAAACATGGTAAACAGTTTCGTACTTTTTTTGCACCCGATATTAAAAATTCAACGTTTCCCTTGAAAATAAGAACTTTTCTGAATGCTATTTTCGACTAGGTTTTAATGTGGCATAAATATATATTATATTAGAGACGGATATCAATTTAATCTATATATATAAAAATCAATGCCACTTTTTGTTGTAATTTTATAACTCAAGAATGGGCTCATCTATCCAGACCAAATGTTTAGGCTTTGTTCGGACTATTTAGTAGATGGTTTATGTAAAGTTTGCACAAAATCTGTTGAGTGCTTCTTCATTTATCACATTTTTTGTAACAACTGAATTCAATAAATTGCGTATCATTTTGTAAATAAGGATTTTGCTGTCAAATTAAACCTTTCCAATTGAAACTTTTTTCAGTGTTGACAGTAAAAGCATGTTGTTATGTCATTCATGCGGTCATTTCATTTTGGATGTGGTTCGATTAAAACAAATTGTCAGCCATAATTATTGCTTTGTGTTTATATTTATTGTTCAAATGTACTATGAATTAAATTGTCAAACGCATTTACACAAACGGTAAGTTTTGAACTGTTGAAGTGAGTTACATGTATGCATGTGTGTTTCTTTATTTGAAAAAAACATATTGTGTACCACTATTAATGTAGCAATTATTTTTTTAATTTGATTTATTATTTTTTAATTGAAGGAAAAATGCCACGAGCAAGAAGAGCAAATATAGGTCGCCGAACTCGTAATGCAAATGATGTGGCATTACTAAGACGATCACAGACTGCAGATGAACAAGCACAAGCTAATGCATCGCAGCGTGAACGTAATGCACGAAATAGATCTGTTGACCCTGTAACTGTACTGAATCTTGCACGGCGATCACGAATATGTCGTGCTGTTTTGGCTGAAATGATGCGTGCTGCTTTTAATTACAACAGTCAGATTGATTATAGCGTGTACAGATACATTGGAATGATGGACGTAATATGTCAACATTGTGATGCGGCTAACTTTCCAGGTGAAACGCCCGGCATATGTTGTGCTACTGGCAAAGTGAGATTGCCAGCATTAGAAACTCCACCCGAACCATTGTATTCATTAATTTTTGGGACTTCTCAAAAGCCAAAGCACTTTTTGAGTCATATCCAACAATACAATTCGGCATTTCAAATGACTTCTTTTGGTGCATAATATTATTAGAGATAATTTTATCTCGACGTTTAAGGTAAATACTTCAACAGGATCGTCTCATGTTTATATCAATCTGAAACATAAAGTATTCGATAGTTTAAAAAATTATGATACAACATCTACCTAAAATTGCATACATGTTACAGATTCAGGGCCAGACTTATCATCAAGCTGGTTCGTTATTGCCATACCCCGACGCTGATCATACATTTTTACAAATTTATTTTATTGGTGATCAAAATCGTAAATTGGATCAACGTTGTGCAATTGTTTTAAATACAAGACGAGAAATTATTCGGGAGCTACAAAGGTTTTTCCATCAGCATAACGCATTAATTCAATTGTTCAAAATTGCTCTCGATCATATGCCATCTGATAATCACAAAATCGTAATAAGGGCTGATAGAACACCTTTTGGAGAGCATGAAAGGCGATTCAATGCACCGACAATTGATAATTGTAATTCTTGGTGATCAGTTTCAATTCCGCGATATTGTACTTCATCGCAGAAATGAGCAATTGCAACGTGTTTCGGAACTTCATCGTAGTTCCGATGCATTACAATACCCAATATTGCATTGAAAAGGTGAAGATGGCTACCATATCAATATACCAATGATTGATCTACGAACAGGTAAATAATTGACCTATTTTCAGTGTGTCGACATTTCATAATTTGTATAAATTTCTAAAGTCACATTTTGTACTTGTTTTCAGGTCTACATGTACAGAAAAAAATTAGTGCCATGAATTTTTATTCGTATCGATTGATGGTTCGTCCACAAGAACAAAATTATATCTTGAGATGTGGTAAACTATATCATCAGTAAATCATTGATATGTATGCCAAAATAGAAACTGAACGTCTTAATTTTATTCGTTTCAACCAAGCAAAATTAAGATCCGAAGAATATATTAATTTGCAAGATGCGATAGCGAATGATGCTAATGTTAATGACATCGGACGTTTAACTATACGTCTTATGTATGAAAATACGGTCGACCGGATCTGTTCATTACATTTACATGTAATCCGCAGTGGGATAACATCAAAAACAATATATTTGAAGGACAGTCGACAGCTGATCGTCATGACATTACAGTACGTGTTTTTCGGCAAAAATTGAAAGCACTTATGGATTTAATTGTGAAATTATGTGTATTTGGAGAGGTGCGTTGCCATATATACTCCATCGAATGGCAAAAAAGGGGATTGCTGCACGCACATATATTAATTTGGCTGGTACATAAAATAACTCCGGATCAAATCGATAACATTATATCAGCTGAAATTCCTGATCTAACTGTTGATCCTGAGTTATTTCAAGTTGTCGTTAAAAACATGATACATTTAGTCCGTGCGGTGAACTAAATATGAATTCGCCATGTATGATTGATGGAAAGTGTTCGAAACGATACCCAAGGCAATTGACTTCAGACACAATAACGGGCAATGACGGATATCCGTTGTATCAACGTAGATCACCTAATGATAATGGCAAAACGGCAACCATTAGAATGCGTAACCAGGATATTGAAGTTGATAATCGTTGGGTGGTTCCGTATTGTCCATTATTACCGAAAATATTCAATGCTCATATAAATGTGGAGTATTGTAATTCAGTCAAATCCATTAAACATATTTGCAAGTATGTAAATAAAGGGAGCGATATGCCTGTTTTCGGTGTTGCTGGTGATAATAGAAATGATGAAATTACTCAGTATCAAATGGGGCGCTATATTAGTAGTAATGAAGCTGTCTGGAAGATTATGTCGTTTCCAATGCACGAAATACATCCTGTGGTTGTTCACTTGACTGTGCATCTTGAAAATGGCCAACGTATTTATTTTAATTTAGCAAATGTATTGGAAAGAACAGCACAACCACCAGCGACTACGTTAACAACTTTTTTCAAATTATGCGAAACTGATACTTTTAGATAAATTTGTTATATTCTGAAGTGCCTCAGTATTACACATGGAATGTGTCTTCGAAAAAAATTCAAAAACGTAAACAAGGAACAGCAGTCCATGGGCATCTTGGCATTTTCCAAACAGATGCAATTGGGAGAATATATACAGTACATCTAAACAATGCTGAGTGTTTTTATTTGAGATTGTTATTAGTTAACGTCAATGGCCCAAAATCATTTCAAGAATTGAGAACAGTCAACGGTCATTTGTGTCAAACATATCGTGAAGCATGTCAACTCTTGCATTTGTGGAGGATGATGCACATTGGGATTTAACACTTCAAGATGCATCTAGTTCAGCTCATCCACAACAAATACGAATGCTATTTACCATTATATTATCAAATCTACTTGAATTATGGAACAAATATAAACATTATATGGCAGAAGAAATTTTAATTCGCATGCGTCGTCATGCAAGAAATCCTGATTTGTTGATTACCTTGGAAATGTACAACGAAGCTTTGATAATAATTGAAGATATGTGTCTATAGATTGTAAATAAAGCATTAGTACAATTGGGTATGACCGCACCAAATCGTGAGATGCATGATTTGTTTGATCGTGAATTGCAACGTGAGCAGGAATTCAATTCTATTGATTTGCGTTTATTTGTACAATCGAATATAACCAAAATGAATATACAGCAAAAACATGTTTATGACACTATCATGCATGCTGTTTCCAATAATGCAGGTGGATTATATTTCTTGGGTGCACCTGGTAGTACAGGCTAAACGTTCGTTATATCATTGATTTTAGCGACTATTCTTATTAGTGATTGAAACTCCAACTTGCAATATTTCGAGAAATTCTGCTATTGCAAAAGTTCTGCGATTATCGTCAATTATTTTATGGGATGAGTGTACAATGGCGAATAAAAAATCAACAGAAGCATTTAATCGAACAATGCAAGATTTACGTGGTAATCAACAGCTTTTTGATGGTGCTTTGATATTACTGTCAGGGGATTTTCAACAAACATTGCCTGTCATTCCTCCATCAACTCCTGCTGATGAAATAAATGCCTGTTTGAAGTCATCAGTTTTTTGGAGATATGTACAAAAATTGACACTGAACATTAATATGCGTATTCACCTACAAAATGATCCAGCTGCCCATGAGTTTTCAAAACAATTGTTAGAAATTAGTGATGGCAAAATACAAATCGACAGTACCAACGGATTGATCGCTGTACCGAACAATTTTTGTACAATTGCGCAATTGATATATGAATTGATTGAATGTGTTTTTCCGAATATTCTTCAGAATTACAGAAATCATGATTGGTTGAGAGAACGCACCATTTTAGCACCGAAGAACATTCATATCAATGCCATTAATTTTCAAATTCAAGCAAAACTGCCATGTGTAGTCAAGACATATAAATCAATTGACAGTGTTATGAATCAAGATGAGGCAATGAATTATCCAATTGAATTTTTAAATTCATTGGAACCGGCTGGTATGCTACCGTATTTTTTGAATCTGAAAGTTGGTTCTTTGATTATATTATTGCGAAATATTAATCCACCAAAACTGTGTAATGGCACCAGATTAGCAGCGAAAAAGTCATTCATCATCACATATGCCATTTGAATTCAAACGATTACAATATCCTGTGCGTTTATCATTTGCGATGTCCATCAACAAGGACCAAGGGCAAACACTTAACGTTTGTGGTGTGAATTTGGAGGAATCATGTTTTTCACATGGCCAACTTTATGTTGCCTGTTCCAGAGTCGGTACCCCTAGCCGTTTGTTTATTCATGCTCAAAATGGAAAAACAAAAAAATATTGTTTATCCTAATGTTTTGGATTAAGTTTTAAAATAGCTAGCAATTAATAAAATATTTTTTTGTTTGAATAAATGAATTTGATATTCCAATTAATTTTTTTTAATATTTCACTTTATACGTAGCGAAGCACGTACCGGGCCGCTAGTTTAGTTATAATTTAAAGGTATAAATCTATGGTAGTAATATCCAGAAATAAAGTATAAACAATTTGTGCCACAACATTGCGACGGAGTTAAATAAGTAACAAAAAAAAATGTTAAATTATTTATCGGTATAGCTGCTATAAAACTATTATACAAAATTGTTATTCTCAAAGTGTTGGTACAGCCACATAAAGACATTACTCATTTTGTGGCCAGGTACTAATTCTTTATGTGGGTGTATTAACACTTTAAAAACATTTTATCCCGTTGCTTCATCGGTCCGACTTTTCATGTTCAAGTCTCGCGCTAACAATAAAGCCGTAACATTTATCATATACTCGTATAACCGTTTAATATAATAATTATACCGACCAATCTATATACAATTCCGAATAATATGTATTTTAATTATAATAAATTTTTTTTTATCCAAAAGCTACTACTAGGTACTACTTTTTCTTTAGCTCCAGATTGAACATTTTTCCATCCTTTCCCTAAATGTAATGTAACATCTCGTTATTGAAGGACTATATATTTAATATTTCAGATAGAAGCTATTATTAATATAAATAGCTGCTCTAGAGACTATATAACTTAGCAGGATGAAAGTTGTTTAACTTTTTCTACTGATTCAAGCTAGATGCATAAAAAATCTATAGAAAATTACTGCACTGCAGTTAAATGTACGTGACAAAGAAATACACAAATATTAATAATAATAGTTCTACATACTTAACAATTATTAAAATAAATTTATTTAACCAAAAAGTATATTTAACGATATCACTATACATTAAAATAATAATAATAATTATAATTTAATCAGAATAATAAAAATTATAAATATGTTTTTAATGAAAAAGGATTTTTGGCAAGTTTACATTTTTACGATTGTTTTTTTTTCAAAAGATAGAAAAATTTATGAGTAGTAATTGAATTGAATGAAAACTTAAAAGTAATTTTTTTTGAACAGAAAATGCCAATTAAAATAATTTTCTAAACAATTAGTGAGATAAACTGATTCACGAGTATTCTATTATAAAATATTTTCATAAGATTTTATATAAAAATTCTGATTATAGTATATTTTATGAAATAAATTTTTTGAATTAAAAGAGACGTGCAAATTTATTTTAAATAATTATGTAGGAAATTCTTACGTGATTATCTAAGAATATTGTATAATTTTCTTAGAATATGGTGACAGTTATTATTGTTAGGTTCAGTAAAGAATTATTTATTTCTTAAGTATTTTTGTTTTAAATATTTTTACGAAAAATGCGAGTGCATCTATTAATTAGCAAAAATAAATTTGCAGATATTTTGTAATTGAAAAAATTAATATGACTAGAGGTTTTAACTAATATCTCATGAAAATGTGTATTAACATATTATTTTACTTCCTGACCTTAACTTGTTAAAAATGTATTACAATTTAGTTTTTTTGCATGTTACTAGGTCACTTAGTTTATTTTCAGAACGTCTGTCGTAACATTTTTTATATTAAAAACTATCAAATTAAAAACTTTTCATCAAATTGATTGCTAAATATTTATTATTTTAATGACATGGAATATATTTTCATATTCGATAGCAAGAGCAATGGCAAAAATTGTAGGACTCAAGTTAATCAAAGCCTTAATATTCTCCACTTTTATAAATATGCAAATTACAAAATAGAGCAATCAAGGGCTTTGTAAAATATTAACTCCGTAAAAACCTAGATAGACGGAGATATTGCCGTTGATATTTTGCAGCCTAAAAAGCTTTTTAAAGATTTTTACCTGTATTAATCTGTTTCAACAGCCCTCTTCAACATTCATCAATATTCATCAATATTCTGCATTCAGAAATATTCTGAAAATAAATATTTTTATAACAGCAACTTAGTATTTGGGTAGCATTTATTAAGATTTCTAAAAAACCTTGCTTTAAGAATTAATTTTTTTATTTCTCCGTTAATTTGCACCTCGAAATACATAAAAAATCGTTACTAAATTTCAGTCAATTTTACTCATGCGTATCTGACTGCAGGCTGTTGTGATTATGTTAATTTTAATTAAAAAACTCTACGGAAAAATAAACGAAAAAATTATTTTGTTACGGTTTGTTATTTTTATTATAAGGATTATTTATCGTTGATGTCGAATGGAACCTAGAAGCAGATACCTTGTTTTTTTAACTTATACGTACTTTAATATTTTTAACAATATTTTGTGTTACTTTATTGTATATCAATTAACTTATTTATATTTGTTACAAATAAATAATATGTTATTCAGTTTCTTTTCTGATACTACACATTGCACGAAGCTTTAGATATTTTAGATGTTGAAGATTTCGACCCAAAATTTATATTTGTAAAACCTCCTAAACCAAATGTTCCGTTTGACAAAGATCGGAAGATAAAGACGAAGGAGGAATTGTAAACAATCTTATCGATCGGCAGCTCAACGCAAGATATGAATTTGTTTTGGCATCTTCACCACCTGATGCACGAAGGACTCGGCGTTCTCAATTCTCCTCAAGAAACAGTGACCTAATCACCATCGTTGAATCAAGAGAAGGACGCTGTATTGTTGCTTGTCGTGTAAATAGTGGAGATAGATATGGAGGCAGGTTTGTAGGTAGGACTAAACGTTCCAGATTTCTCTTCTTCAAACGAAGATATTAAAGCAATACCTCTAAGAAATAAACCAAAACACAACATAGAAGATATCACGCGGGAAACTCCTAAATGTTCTTCAGGGGATTACACCAAATATAAGAACATTTTGCCAATAGAAATTATTGAACTATTTTTAAAAAAGATGTCTACGCACTTCTTACTGATCAGATGTAAAAATATGCCGCATTTCTGATTTATTCTGATACCAAAATAAGCAATTACCAAATAGTAGCTATACTAATACCATCTGGTTATAATACTGTGCCATCAATCAATCATTATTGGGATCAAGGTGAGAATATGAGAAACAATCTTGCGTGTAACTATATGCAGCGTAAACGCTTTAAACGATTAAGAGTTTCTTGGATTACGCTGATAACAACAAAATTTATAAAAGTGATAAAATGTAGGACTTGCAATGATATAATATTTTGGGACCTAAAAATTTATGGAAATGTACCTTTAAAAATAATTGCTGATTTATCTTAATAAGTTTGCTACCAATGAGTTTTTACTTTGACAATATGTTCGCTGGCGTTCAGCTACTCGACAATCTACTATGAAACAACGAGGTTATGAAACTACCGACATGGTACGCGATAACTGAGTCACACGAGTCTAATAAAATCCAAGAAGAGTGTATAGTCGTTGTACAATGCAAAAGTAGCTCAGTCGTTACTGCTATGTCTACGCTGTATCGTATACAACCATTGTTAAGTACTGGACGATAATCCTCATCCGAGAAATACAAAATACAGATTCTGCGTCTTGGTATCTTTACGAACTATATTTGGTGTATGGGCGGTACCGATTTGATGGACCAGAACGTAAGTATATACTATACCGTGTCTATAACTTACCGGTCCCCAAGGTAGTAAAAAGTTTAATTTTTTTTCCAGTGACAATAAATATATTACGACTGAGGGTCTGATAATAAAATTAAATAATATTACATTTGTACATTTTTAATTTAAAAATGTGATATAATTTGTTATCAAAAGTTTTCATAAGATTCTAAACAAAAAAATTAATTATATTAATATATTAGTGACAAAATGCGTGCAAAATTTATTTACTTAAAATATTGTTAAGGAATTCGCATTTTTTATTAAAGAAAATTGAAAGGAAACTACTTAAGTAATTTATTACTGAAAAATTACATGTAATAACAATAAGTTTGGAAAAATAAATAAAGCAGTAAGAAACATGTCATTAAAACATTCTTATATAAAAGACTACTTCTTTAATATTATTCTTTCGAAAATTCTTTTAACTTGCATTTCTTCTTTAAAAAGTCAAAACTTTTCATTTCATTTCCTTTGATTAACACTGGCAAAAAATATTCAACAAAATGCAAAACAGCTTTTGCAAAAACATAAAAGAAAATATAAAACTTGCAAAAGAGATATTAAGGAAAAACATAACCTGTTTTTGTTTCTATATGTGTAATTTAACTTAATGTTTCAGTATTTAACTTAATTTTATTACAATAAATGTGGAAATATATTTGTATATTTTTTTATAACTGAAATTTAAATATGCAATAAATTTCCATGTATTTTTGGATGCTAGATGCCTAGAAATAATAGCAGCAAAAACCTATTCTTCATCCTGATGCATTGTATAGTCCATGAGAGATGGAATATGGACATTTATGTTAATTATTCAATTGCGTAATGAAATATATGGCGTCTAATAAACATGTAAAATAACTATATGCGCAATTAACGGCTAACTATGCAGGATCATTTTTGGTTTAAATAGTTAGTGCGTAGTTCCTTTGCTTTACTGTTATTTGTTCCGTAGTTATGTCAAAGTTATGTAAATGATGGACTTATTTTTTGTTATGCAAATAACTTACAACTGATAACAAGGTTTCCGGGTACATTTTGGAACGTTTCTGGAACCTAACAACTCCGGAAAAAAATATTTTTAAAAGAATAAATACATAATCATTATCGCACATAAATTCGTCTCTAAAAACCGTGAGATAAAATAAATGTTGTGGATTCATTACAAATAGTGCAAAAGCTGATTGCAAAGAAAAATCAAAACAGTAAAGGTAGAGGATAAAACTTTTGATTGTCAGTACGAAGAGCGATAATTAAAAAAACCAGTCAAGTACGAGAAGAACTTGCACTACGAGGTTTTCCTACACAAATAGGTACTTATAAACTTAAGGGTACGTAGTATTTCTATTAATGTATTCACATATATTAATTTCTCACAAAGTGAACGTATTGCTTACCGCATTTCTCATAGGCATAAAACGGTATGCATATTTAGGAAATTATAATATCTAGGATAATGTATACAGTTTTATTGTAATTTTAGTAAGATTTTATCAACCTTGTTTTATTTATTATTGGTTGAGTAGCTACGTCAATTAAGGGGTAGGGTGCTTTTTCGCATAGGTTTAGAACGTTCTCTTAAATATCCAATTTAAAACTATGAGGAAAATATATTTCTCTCACAAAAACTTGTTTCAAATTATATACCATATGAAATATATAGTTGAAAAAAAACTGAGTTCTCTATTTACGCCCTCGTTAATTTTATGTGAATATTAAAAAAGTTAGTTGTTGTTAGTTGGTGAAAAATATTATAGTTAGAAGATGCATTACTATGTCAAATTTGAAGTTTATACGTCGCATACTTTTTGGGAAAGTCAACCGTGACCGATAAGGGTTTCGTTTTTCCTTTTGACGTATGGGACCTTAAAAAAAATTTGTACCTGGGTAGGAATCGATGAATAAGTTTTTGTGTCCCTATTTCCGTATATTTTTTTTAAAAAACAACAACACCAATATAAATAATAATAGCTTCAAATTAATACTAATATTTAATGTTGAAAATCTTAAAGACACTACCAAAATTTAATGTTGGAAAAGCAATATGAAAATATATTTTTGTGCTGCATTAAATGCTATCGTAATGTCCTGGCATTTCTTAAAAGAAAATTTTGTTATTCTCTCATATTGAAGTAAAATTGCAAATTATAATAAATTGAAAATATATACTCAATTATATGAAATATACATTTGTACCACATCCAAACCTGCCGAAATTAGTGGATATAAAACTTTTTAATTTCAAAAACAAAAATGTGGGATTTTCATCTTTAGTATAATTTCCAGTAGGAACTTTGTGAAAACGAACGTTAGTTTTCTATTTGTGAATAACCCATAGAAGAAGAGCTTTAATAAAACATGGGAAGAGATATGAGAATAAGCTAACTTAGCCAAGATATCGTATAACAATTTTGCTTCATACATTCAGCAAAAGAACTTTTACTTACTTTCCTAAAAGAAAACTTACCTTTGACTAAACCTTTCCGTTGACTAAAAGAAAAATGTGCTTATTTAGTCCTGTTCGGTTTAACTTGCCTTTTCACGGTCATTATTTTTTTATTTCATTTTTGAGTTTTAATTAATTAATTTTTATTTAGATTAATTTCCTCTATAAAGTTTCGTTTACTTACAAATTAAAATAATTATGCTTACTATAGTTAGTTTTTTATTTTCGTTATATTATACAAATATGTTTTACAATATTTTAAAAAACCTTTCATTTAATGTTCGTCTCAATAGGGTTAAAATAATATTCAAGTCAGACACAATGACCTAAAACAGTGTAGAAATTATGACGTATCTAATTAATTACACCTCAATTATTCATATCCATCAAGTCACTTAAGCTCTAACGATCAACGGGGGAACAAAGAGACTCACAGCAATATGTACATACGAACGAAACACATTACCCTCCTTCGTAGTTGGGATGAAATTAAACAAATTCCATTAAACTCTACGTAAAAGATTTGTCGTTCTAGCTCGATTGGCGTTACCGATTTCTTTAGTTGTTCTTTTTTACGCAACGTGACTGAATTACTAAACACTTTACTTTTATTTGTGTATTGGTTTTCACCTTTGGCTGTAATATATTTTGAATGAATATTTATCTTGTTAACGCATAAAAAAAAATGATTAAGATGTAAACGAAATTGTTAATAGATTTAAATGGACAAATGGATAATAAAAACCTGTCTAATATGAGAAGAAGTCCCACTACGAGGGTTTCGTACAAATTTAGGCACTTATAAATATTTAAATGATACGGCATTACTTTTAAATTATTTATAAATATGAATTTTTCAAAACATAAATATATTGCAACGTATTATATAAATAAGGGGAGAGTATGCTATATTTTATAGGATCTCTTCTTTAATATGTAATTTAGAATTGTGGATATAATATTTGTGATTTCTCATAACAAGCCTTTTTAAATGATATTTTACGTGATACATAAAAAGAATAAAATTAACATAAGAAGAAAAATAATAACAAAAAAGTCGATGTGCATGTTAAATATGAGGATTATTAAGATATATTATTATGTGAAATTTTCAGTTCCCACATTCCATTGTTTCTGAGAAAATCGGCATTGAAAATAGAAAATTGTGAATGTATTGCCCGCCCTATGTTACGCAGGCGTAAAAACATAGGGAATATTTAAAAAATTGTGACATCTGGAATCATTGTAATAACTTTCCTACCACCTTTACATGTGCTTCTAAAAACCTATAATAACGGGGGCGGGGCACATATTTTTTTTCACATTTTCATATATTGCTATAAACATAATACCTAAAATTATGAAAAAAATGTTTCTGGTACCATATAATCAATCCTTTCAAGCGACATCCAGCATTATACACACGATTTAAAAAAAATAATAGAGTGCTTAATTTTCCCTCCTCAACATTTTCCAATGAATATTCTTGGGCTTTATCTTTGTGATATGTCCAGGTTAATATGTTTTAGTACTGTACCAAATTTCAAGGTTTTACATGAAGTGGTGTCTAAGAAAATACGGCTGTAACAGACATACAGACGACTCGTAAGTGGTCTTAAAGGGGTCAATTTTTTTCGGTTTAAGGTACGGAACTCTAAAAAGTATAAAAAACTGTGAATAACATCTACTCTTTATACGAATCTGACAGGTGTCTTTAGATTATAAATAGCACTAAATACGAGTATGATGCTGCTGGTAACTGAAGTCGGCCTTTTGTTCAATAATTGTTATTATTCATGTTCAGTAAGTTATAGGAACCGAAAATTGATTATATTTTCATTTTAGATGAACTATTAGAATTAAAGTAATTTGATGATCACGAAAATGATGATAGTGTACAAGCAAAATAATGTAAAAAAATTAATATAAGATTAAAAAGTTACCGAAAGTATTGATTTTATTATCATCACGAAATACGTTTAATATTTATTGTAATTATAAATAAGTTTTCATGATTTGCCATATATTTTATTGAATGCGTATTTTTTGTGTAAAAATAGTAATTTAATAAATATTCGTCTCGTATTTTATTGCCCAATACTGATACAGTTTATATTGGTAATACTAAAAGTTTCACTTTATTTTTGCAAATAAGAATACCTGCCTCCTATTTCCAACAGTTTTGTTTGGCTAGTTGTCCTGGGTAATATGTATCTACAAATATTAATGCCATCAAGTTTGCTTATTTGAAATAATTTATGTAATGTTTCAATGTCCTATACAGGCAATGTCTCGCAAATAGGAAGAAAACCGGGAGTAATCCGTGGTGTATCAGATGGAATGACGACATATTTAAATTGGCTTTTGAAAAAAGTTGAAGTCAATAAAATGGGAGTTAATGAAATTGACAAGATGCGCAACGGGATGACTTTTCATAAATTATAAAAATATTTTAATCAAAGAAACGAAGAGTAGATGATAAAAGCTGACAAAAATGATGAAATGATGTTAATAATTTTAATTTTATAGCAATTCGTTAAAAAATTATGTCATTCGATGTTCCCAGAACTATTGCATGCAAAATCAAAAGTTTCAAAAATTGTATTTATATTTTTACATATGGCATCTATCACGAGAAGAATTTTTAGGATTACATTTTGTATAAAAGGTATATATAATTAGCATAAGAGTTCGTTATAAACATTATTTTGGTGGAATTGATAGATTTTATGGTAAAATAAATTGTATTTAATATTAAAGTGTAAAGTTAGAAATTAAAAAAGGGGCAACTATTGTAAAATTATCCTAATGACGAATTTTCATTCCACATATTCAAAATAAACTTAATCATAACTCATTAAACTTCATGCTGTTTTAATACAGATAGGTACAGGATTTGTATAAGTACTTATAATGACACTCGCCATATCAGTGAACGATCAATGAAAATCAATGTATTATTTCCGTCCGCAAATACTATCAGATTACCTTCGTAAACCCGACGAGAATATTATTCGAAATATTTGATCCATTACAAGCCTCAGCTATTTGAAACACGAAACAGGAAGCAAACACTGTGTAATTATGAATTGTTATGCTCACTTTATATACCGCGAAGGAAAACAACATTGAAATTTATATCAGAACATTGAAATACTTTAGCTCTTGGAATGTAGCGCACCTCAGCAAGGGGACTACCTACCAGGCTTTTAGTCCTTATCGAATTTCGTTGCTGAGGTATGTCCGCTTTTGAACTTTTTCTTCTACCAACTTCCTCTTAGAAAACGGTAAAGGAATTCTAGACAGTAGTCGTGTATTTTTATATTTTTACGGAAATATGATTTAAAATTTTGTATGACAAACTATATTTAAAAATAATTTTAATGGAAAATTTTTTTTGTGTTACTTATAAATGAGGGTTTGGTTTTTACTAAAATAAATTAAAAATGTATTTAAATTCTCTTATAATATGACGAAATCATTAAACTACCATTTTTAACATTTTTTCATTACATTTCATGAAGTAACGTTCTTTTGTACTAATATTCAGTCAAAAAATATTTGAAAATTTGTATTCACCTAAAATTATACGACAAACCAAAAAAATTAGTTTGAAAAAAGTTTATTGAAAATAATATTTAGTTTTTAAATACTCCATGGAAAATTTTCCAAAACCATACCCATATGACATCACTTCGGTGTCCGTCCGAGAAAATCGCTTTTGATATACGCGCGAATGTCCATTAAAAGTATTTTTTTCGGAATCTCTTGGATGTAAAAATGTTTCATTTATCGTAGAGATAGAATATGGTAAACTTAATTATAGACATGAAATAGAAAAACATGAATTTTGCTTCTTGGTGTTAATTTCGGGGGATAAATTGGAAATTAAAAAAATCTTCCAAAGTTATCGTGTATCAAAAGAAAAATTTTTAAAGCATATCAAAAGAAAATTTTTTAAAGCATGAAATATTTTTTGAGTATTTCTCGAACAAGTACTTAAAATGACTACTTCTCTTTATCGTTGTCAACAAAGACAGTGCAAACAAATTTGAATGGAATCGTAAATATTACAAATTAAATATTAAATTGATTTGTCACGATACAAGAAACCACTTTTTTTCAAAATGTTTAATTTGGCTGAGTTCAAATCCTCCCCACTCAGCTCCACGCACACATTGATGTGATCGACAGCGGATAGCGTGATAGACTTAAAAATTTTAAGCAAAAAATCAGAATGGATTAATATTATTATGTAAATGGTTAGCTGATGGTACGGAATATTAATTGCATGCATGCCCTTGACCTATTTTTGTAATTCAGATGAGTGTACTGTATTGCAGTGGCGGTCACCATAAGCTTCATTTTTAAATACGCAGTGCGGAAAAAGCCTGATTTAGCACCTTTGAACTATAATTGTTTAATAACACAGTTTCATAACATAAAAATAAGTTTTATGGAGAAAGGACAATTTTCAAGGAACATACTCTAATTTTTGTTAAAAACATTCTTATTTGCACTTGATTTTAAAACGGTGTCGTAGAGGATAGTAACAAGAGGTTATAATTAAAGTGTTGTAAGTGAAGAAGACCTGTAGTTTATGATCCCCTTTATGATCCTGGAGTAGCCTTCAACCTGAAATACAAATATGTGATGGGTACAATAACGTTAAACATTTAAATTTATTATTTTTTTGGGATACTTTTATAGCTAAGTTATGTGGTAAGTCTATATTACTTAATAATTATAACTAATAATCAGACAAAAGTCTGTGAAAATCCTAATGTCAACAGCACTTTTGGTCATATATCTAATAAAAAAATTAACAGTAAGGACCAAAAATAACAGGCGGAGAAGATATATACAAAATAGAGGCCAAAAACGGTCCCCAGCATGAGAAAAGTGAGTCTTTGTGGAAAATTGTTTATAAAAATTAAACTTTTAACAAAACGTTGTAAAAATCAACAGGTTTCTATTCTAAAGTTAACCAATCAATAGAAAAAAAGAATCGCCAAAATTGGCTAAGTACTACGACCTGTAGCATATCCTCATGCGCACAAATAATAATAAAAAATTAAGAAAATTAAAAAAATTTATGATTTTGTTAGAGGACGTCCTCTTTTTTCTATGTATGTATGTATGTATACTAAATTTGTTTGTACCATTACTACAGTAGCTTTTTAAAAATATTTTTTTCCTCAATTATTTTTCTAAATGTACTAATAATCAATATAATATTTTTAAAAAATATATAAAAATAATAATTAAAAAATAATAATGTTCACATAATACAATTATTTTGAAAGTCCTAAAGACGCGAAGACCCACAATATTTTATTATTTTGAACTGGCAAACCAAGAGCAATTCCATTATCAATTTTGTATTTTGAAATTTCTCTCTTTTTCTTTTTTCAAATTTTAATACTGTGTCATTTAGTGTGATCCATCATATGATCAAATTTTCTCAGGAAAAGAAAATATTTGTGTAATGATAACCCTAGGAGTGGAAAGTTGATCTGAAATGTTGCGTTGAATGTAACTTTAATAGCAAATAAACGGATAGAAAAATGAGCATGGGTCAATAAAACGGATAACATTTTTTATAATCATTGGTTATCATTGTTTTCCAAGTGATTAAATTTTTAATTGAAATTGTTGTTTAGTAAATTTAAGTATGTGTATACTTGAGCACTAATAACGTGGCGGAATTATAGATTAATTATATTATAAATTTTAATATGAAATTTTATCTATAGAAACTAAGACATAAAAATAAATGAGTATACCTATTTGGCAGTAGGACAACAAAATGTTTTCTTATCTCTTTCAAGTAGCACCCCAATAATATTTCAGAAACCAAAGGTATGTCGACCAATACTTCATATTCATCTTCAGTAATTGCAGCATAATTCTTCGAAAACCACGAAAGGATAACAAGACTGTGACGCTAAGGTAATAGGGTGTGTTTAGACATTTTAAAATAATATTAAAGATGAACTCCTAACCACAAACAACCAGTTGGTCGTAACCACAGATTTATAATATTAACGAGCAGATGATAAATAAAGATATCAAAACCATAACCAAAAGGCGGAGTCTATCAAAACACGCCCCTAAATATATAAAGGAACGTGTCTTAATGCAATGGTGACACATTGTCCATATAAATATTTTCATATTGATGTTAACTTCAATTTCATTTATATATATAATAGTTATGAACCTCATAACGACTGGAGGTGACATATTTGGGCAACCCCGCTAAACATACGCAGGTAAAATCTAACATGCGTGCTATCTTCGAAAAGTCGAATTTGTCAGTTGCATATAGGCACAGATTTAGATTATAAATCTGTGCATATAGGTTACTATTGTGAAACCATTGTGTCACAAAATGTCAAATTATGCAATTAATTGGTGCAGAAGTCGCAGTGAGACATCAAATTTAGATAAAGACATTATAAAATTTCATTTGTGTACATATAACATTTATATTTTATCGTTTATTCAAAATTAATAGTTATTATCTATAAATTATTTCTAACAGTATTTGACAAAACTTTTTAAGACACTGATGATGGATATAATCTGAGCGCTGATTTTTATCGATACAAATTATTGCTGTTATGACCGAAATACAAAATCGAATCCACATAATAACGATATCATTATTACTCGTCAATCTATGTATTCATTTAATATTTTATCTGTTATATTCTTTCATTTATTCTCTACTTATATTGTTTATTTATTGTGTTATCGGTTCATTAATGCGTTATTATATAGTTCCCATTTTTTATAAAGATATAATTAAAAAATACTTTTGACATGACAAAGTATGCCTTGTATATCAATATTGCATAAAACTCTGAATAATGAAAACACGTGAATGATATCGATGTCAAATTATGACTGTTAACAACCATATTTTAAAAAATGTGGTTCTTACCTATGGATAATCCATTTGTTACCTACTACACAATGCGGATAATGTCAAGAACTTTTATTTTTTTTAATAAATAAGTTCGATGTCACATTTGTATTTAAAGATACATAATATAAAAATTACATTTTACATTTTGCCGATCACATACATTTTCAAATATGTAATTTAGATAAATGTAGTCAAGTAATTTGAATTACTCCATTTTTTCATTATACAGTGGGTGATTGTTTTTACTTGAAATATACTTACATTTATGCTTATTTTTACCTTTACATTAGATCAATTTTATCTTTATAAACCCCACAAAACGAATTCATGCAGAATTAATACAAAAACGATTTTATTGATTTGACGATAAATGGTAGTAAACGGCGACATTGTCCTCATCCTTACAATGTTGGTTGTTCGTGCAAGTTCTGGTAATTTTAAATTTATTAAAGAATTAATAAATAATTAAAAATGTCATTCTCACTATGTATAGAATGTGTTCAAAAACATTAAAATTATTATTAATATCAGTTGGATGAACTTTAAAGAAAAAGGTACACGTTTTAGAGAATTACTTTCGCTAATATGATAATACGTAGCTCGGTAATTAATTACTATCGAACAATGTTTATCGATATTGTAACAGCCGTGTCAATTTTAATTTTAAGCAAATGTGATTGGCGCATTTTTTATTTTGTATTAAAATAGGAAATAAATGTTTCAATAAATCTGAAATGTTTACAAAATTATAACATATACTTCACAATAAATAACGAGAAAAGTGTCATAGGTTACATACCCGTGAAACGCAATATATAAGAAATTCTTGTATGAAGTCCCATCACTCATATAGTCACCACATTTACCTATTTTTTGGAATAACGTTTAAATAATCAATTTATATAAATTTATAAATTAGACATAAAACATAATATTCTACTAAGTTGACAATTTAGCTTATCAATATGACGTCTTGGTATGACATCTTTGTAGACATAGCAAATTACGGGGTGGCTACTGTTTCAATTTACGAAAAACTATAAGAAAACGAAACGCGATCTCGCTCGAATTATTACAAGTAACACAAGTAACAACGAAAAGAAGGATACAAAAATATGTCAGTCATTATGATTTTCAACAGATATTGTCCGATATCGTCCTTCATGTGCTTGTTATTATTATAAATTAATCGTAACTTCACAAAGACACGTGTGAACTCTCATCGCGGCATAAAATCATAAACGTATGAAAGCGTAAAAGCAGTGATAGAAGTGGTTGTGATCTGCAGTTTTATGTTTTTACATTATAATGGGTCAATTATCTAATTTATTAATGTTGTATTACGGAGAATGATTAACTATTATAACTCGAATGATTTTTTAAGGAATTATTTTTATCTTACAAGCAAGCAATAATTATAGCATTAATAAAATACGATCGTCAAGTAAAATCCAAATTTTTATATCGAATTTACCTATATAGCAACTAATTCACCATTATTTTTAATAAAATAATTTAGTATATGCAGTGAATTCATTGACAATTAACAACATTCCTGAGCGATAAGAAATGACGAACTAATTTGCATGAAAACAGAAGTTAGAAATTATTTACTTCAACATACTACAACAGGTCACTCTTATTGTAAAATTCTGATATTTTGAATTAGTTTTAAAGATGTCAATAAAGTCAATATTTTTATGTCCGAATACAATGAAAGATAAATTTATAAGAAGACAAAACGCATGACTTTTATTGAAATATTGAAACCTATATTTGATCACCTCGGAAAAATGTAATAAATTAATTGACAGAAAAAGCAAAATTAAGTAGACCCCATCAGACTTGCTTGAAACAGTTTAAAATATTGTGGAAATAAAACACCATATACGAGAGGTTACACTGAAAGTTTTTGAAATACAAAAAATGACACTAACTAGTTAGTAATTTTTGCTTACCAAAATCACCTCGTGGCATTCTGCAACTTATTTAATTCGGTAAAACCATTGACAGTCTTCTCCACAGCCTTCTTGAAGGCAGTCACCGTAACTTTGAATCATATTCCTCCCACTTCATTTTTATTTTTGAGAATAAATAAAAATCACGTGACGCGAGATCGATAATATATGGTGGTTGATCCGTAGTTCCTATACAGTACATAGTCGCTTTTCTGACTAAGTGTATAAAGGCATTGTGGGTTGTCGTCACGAAGAAGCATTCTGCTGCAAGAATTTTGATAACAAACATTTAAACACACTTTTTTACCAAAGCTCTTGCAGTAGAATGCTCCTTCATGATGACAACACACAATACCTTTACACACTCGTGGTATTGGAACGCCAAGCGTGCGACGCTTTAGACTGAGTGTGAAATTTTATCATAATATTAGAACATCAAGCGTGCAAAACTGCATATTGACCGTGACTGAGTAACAAACATCTATACACATTTTTCGTGATATTAGAACAAGAAGCGCACCAAGATGCAGATTTTAATTGTCTTTGAGTAACGAATATCTGAACACATTTCTCATGGTATTGAAATACACATTATTAGAAATTTATTAATACATAAATTAGTACAGAACGAAGTAGCTCATCGCCACTTGTATTAGAATCACATGAAGTGGGGGACAATGACAGTTATAGTTGGTAATGAGACTTCAATTTTCGTAATAAACACTTCAAAAGAAGAAATGCAAATTCTTGAATATATTTGGCGTTAATTTTATAGAAATTCATTATTCACAATTAAATGAAAATACGTGATGTAGTATTATTTCTACTCTCTTTAATTTCTTTACCTACGTACTTAGTTACAATAGCAATTTACAAATGGTCAAAATTAGTTTAAATGATGGTAAATAATTTAATCAATTACCGTCAACAATCGCATACCACTATGGCCTCGTATATACGACATAGATTTTTGCTGAGTAATGTTTAGTTCATTCATTAGTTTTTAAGTTAAGGCTATATAACTTTAATCTTTATCGTTTTTGTTGATCACGATTTAAACTGCGAAACTTCATATATGTGCACTTACCTTCTCCGTTTTTGATTCCGTATTGACAGAAGATAATTAAAGTGCAAATTATTTTTGCTATTTTCTCGTTATAAATTATTTTTTTACGAAGTTTTACAAGAAATGGCGAAAGCAAGAAAGTTCTTCTTTCAGTTAATTTATGAAAATTACCAATCGTAATTTATATAAGTATTTCTGAAATCCATTTGTTACTTCATTTTAATTAATTCTTTTTGAATAAATGGAAAACATTTATTGCCCAAAGCAATTTTGTTAAGGGTTAAACATGTGAAATGAACCATAAATATATATGACAATTTAATATTTAGTACCTGGTAACCGAGCGATCCTCGGTGCATTTCGAGTTTTTCATAAGTACATGAATTGTTGTTTTGATGGTATTAGATTTTCTTCCCCTTTCCCTTTACCCTTCCTCTTTGCTTTCGCTTTTGCCCCTCGGTCTTGCCTTAGCCCTAGCCTTCCCGTTCGCCTTTGCGTTTTGCTTTCGCGTTCACCTTCGCGTTTTCGACTTCGCGTTGTCGTCTTTGCATTCGCGTTCGCCCTCGCGTTCGCCTTCGCGTACACCTTGGCATTCGCGTTCGCCCTTCCCCTTCCCCTTCCCTTCCCTTCCCCTTCCCTTCCCCTTCCCCTTCCCCTTCCCCTTCCCCTTCCCCTTCCCTTCCCCTTCCCCTTCCCCTTCCCCTTCCCCTTCCCCTTCCCCTTCCCCTTCCCCTTCCCCTTCCCCTTCCCCTTCCCCTTCCCCTTCCCCTTCCCCTTCCCCTTCCCCTTCCCCCTTCCCCTTCCCCTTCCCCTTCCCCTTCCCCTTCCCCTTCCCCTTCCCCTTCCCCTTCCCCTTCCCCTTCCCCTTCCCCTTCCCCTTCCCCTTCCCCTTCCCTTCCCCTTCCCCTTCCCCTTCCCTTCCCCTTCCCCTTCCCCTTCCCTCCCCCTCCCCTCCCCCTCCCCTCCCCCTCCCCTCCCCCTCCCCCTCCCCCTCCCCCTCCCCCTCCCCCTCCCCCTCCCCCCTTCCCCTTCCCCTTCCCCTTCCCCTTCCCCTTCCCCTTCCCCTTCCCCTTCCCCTTCCCCTTCCCCTTCCCCTTCCCCTTCCCCTTCCCCTTCCCCTTCCCCTTCCCCTTCCCCTTCCCCTTCCCCTTCCCCTTCCCCTTCCCCTTCCCCTTCCCCTTCCCCTTCCCCTTCCCCTTCCCCTTCCCCTTCCCCTTCCCCTTCCCCTTCCCCTTCCCCTTCCCCTTCCCCTTCCCCTTCCCCTAGCAAGGCAGGATATAGTCATTAAAAGGTCTGTAGGCAATACAAGGTTAGGAACATCTGCCCTTTTATAGAGAAAAACCGAGACTAATCGTCTTCAGTAGCAAACTGAGGCTTTTGGGAAAGGTGACATGGCACAAATTCTTGATTTTGATAAGTGCGCGTTGACAAGGGTAAAAAACATTTTGGACCCGTGAATCCAGAATACATGTTTTCAAATACTAACCAAATCCAAGCTCAGTCGCTTTTAACTTGAAGAAACATCAGAAAGGAGCTGAAATGTATTGTAATTTTTGTATGAAAAAACTTAAAAGCACGTGGTGGTTTCTTCAAAAATATTAAAAAGACGTTTATAGTATACAAAATTAATACTAAAACCCTGCTTTCAAAAGTGAAACACCTAAAACTTTAACAAAAATGCAGTTAAAAAGAGGTATTAACAAATGGACAACTGCTGAAAAGAATATTTGCCTTGCCTTTTTCCAAAAGTCTTCTATGTACGGTCATATGAGAAAAACTGTATTTGTATTAGTAGCTTCTAGTACAATAAAAATATGGCTAAAAAGCGAGCTGCAAGGGGCTTTCAAAAGTCAGTTTTTGAGTATATAAAAAGGAAACTTAAGTATGCCAAAGACCAAAAAAAATTGTATAGTTTGTTTTTAAAATGGCCATATTGATATGTTTGGAATACAATTAAAACTTTAATTTAATGGAAGGTTTTGACGATTTAGGAAAAGGTCAAAGAAAAGACGAGCAGGCAAAAACTGTTTTGATTTTTGTGGCCAAAAAACCAAAAGCAGTATTTATTCTACCAAAATTTAAAAGTTCCTCTTGTTTATTTATCATTACATAAAAATGTTAAGACACAAAATCTAAACACACAATTATAAGAGTACCACCAAAAACTTTTGATTTTGAGTTACTGCCAAAGGCAGTTGTGTGTGACCCCGGAACAACAAATATGAGTGCCTTAAAATAATTAGGGGTAACTCAGGATACCTTATTTTTAAGCTAGATGATAAAAAATATTTTCCATATTTTATGTGCCTCATATTATCAAACATTTTAGAAACAATTTGTTGCTACACAATTTCATGTGGCAAGGTAATGAATTACACATGGAATTTAAATGGAGTAAAGTGCCGATTTTTGGAAGTTTTAATAGAAGCTTAGTAAACTTAAATGAAGGACGACAGAGAATCATTCATTTATTATCTTTATTTTGTCAAGAAGTCAGCTCCAGAAAATTGCTTGATGAAGTTTATACTTTATACATTCGCTGATATTATACTGCGACGATTCAAATTGTATTAGAGTAAAAGGCAAAAGCTAATGTTGAATTAAACTTCACCGAAGCAAACTAAATAATTTTGAGGTGAATTAGACTAATATAATTCCTTAGTAATGCACACATGGAAATATCAATTAAGTGAGAAAATTATTTGGGAAAATAAACGGTGTGAAAGCTTCGCGGAGTGGGAAATAAAATTATTTACTAGCAAAGAAAAATTAACTGATCCCTTAACTTGCTTCTCAATAAATATAGTTGCTAAAACAGCGTAAGCAGAAATGTTGGACCATTCGGTTGTTTTAATAGTTCAAAATACATCAAATATCTATATATATATATATATATATATATATATATATATATATATATAG